>APFE031261487.1:181055-245881 GCA_000404065.3 Pinus taeda
ACATGCCGAAGAATCCAATACCATGGACCAAAAACCATCGCGTCCAAAACCATGGACCGAAAAACCATAGGTAGGTTCACCCAACCTAATATAGGGTCCAAAAAAAAATTTCCTGGGGCGCTGCCCTGGACCCCGAAGAGGGGGCCTACCCACCTCCCTCAAACCCCCTGGACAAGGGGGGCTGCCACCCCCCCTGTGACCCCCCCGTTTAGTCGTGGAAAGAATATAACACAACCCAACACAAAATCTGAAATGCTCAACAAGGAGATAAAAGGACAACCCCATCAACAACCAAGGAAAGAAAAATATTTCCACGTAACTATGGAACGGATAATTGTTTCTTTCCGCTGAAAAATAATGTTGAATGTTTTAAATGTCATAATTTTGGACATGTTGTAGCCAGATGCAGAAGTAGAATGGTTCAAGACCATCACATAGAAAGATCATCAGTTTCCAAGTACTTTAAGGGATATTGTTTTGCTTGCAATATGTTTGGTCACAAAGCTATTGATTGTGATAGAAGGAATATGAAACATGTAAGATGCTATTCATGTAAAATTTTAGACATAAAGCAAAGGAATGCAGGATAAAATTTCGACCACCATACCAGAAGAAGCAAACATCATCCCAATCCAAGGTATTGAAGAAGAAGGAATTGTTGTCAAAAAGGTGTGGCATAGCTCAGTTTGTAGACATAACAGTCCCAGGGGGAGCTGAAAGTGTAAAATTCCAGTATTCCAATTCTCATACGTATTTATTATGAAGATAAGTCATGTATATATGCAATTTACAAGCTGCACAGTCATGCCTATGGTGTTTTGAAGAAAAAGAAATGGGACAGACTGAGGAAAAGGGGTCTGATATGGTTCAATCAATTATCAATTATCTATTATATTCTAGTTGATGATGGTTACAGTCTGTTGATGATATGTGAAAGTGTTTTTGGCACTCATAAGTTGTTAACAAATTCATGAATAACTTGTTGGTGAAGATGCCTTGATGATTCTTACTAACAAATGATATGATTAGATTTGATAGTAAGCATTTGGCACAGGTTCAGGAGGAGCATATGTTTCTAATAATGCATTGTTGGCATTATATTAGAAGACCTTGGTACATGATAATAATTATATTGTTTGATCCACATAGTTATTTTATTTGGGTGACTCTTTTTGATGATGGAAATATACAGGTTGTTGATCTTGATGCTGCTGACAGATGCTGATGGTGCAATTCATATATGGTGCATGATTGTTGCTAATGATTATCATGGTATTGTTTAGATTGTTGGTCCTTGTTATAAATGTCATTTATATCATTTAATGTAAAGGTCATGAAAAGACATAATTTGTAACCCCACTATGCATGGGAAGGATGATTGTTATTTCAATCATGTATAAACATTTAGTGTATCCCCACTTGGTTGGGATATTGATGCATGTATGATTCATTGGTGATAGGAACGTCATACTCACATAGTTGAGTTATAGAGTCATGAATTTCTTTGGAAAATATTTTTGCAGACTCTGAATGTGCTCAAGGGGAGCATGGACGATTTATTACATCTCATCATGTACAAAGGGGGAGCTTAATCAGAGAATTCAGCATATACTCAGGGGGAGCATGGACAACATAATGTATATCAAAAGGGGAGAATATCTTATTCCAGCCTTTGCCCATGATTTCAAAGGGGGAGAGTGTCTTGGTGTTGTTGTCGCCATAAAGCACAAATGGGGAGATTGTTGGCATTATGATACAAGTGTTGTCCTTGATGGCAACTCACACAGATGACAGTTTACAGTGAAACATGTTAACTTACAGATTAGACCTCAAATATTGAAGAAAGAGAGTGGTTTAACAAGTATATGGTGGTTCACTTTTTCCCAGTAGCGTATACACATGGGTTAACAGAACAAAGGAGTGTATACATATACAACAATGTCATAGAACTAAAAGCATGTATGGGATGGAAATCAAGGTTTTGGTTCAAGGTATTGGTCTGAGGTATTTGGTCCAAGGTCCTCCTAAGTGGTTTTCGGTCCGAGGTATTGAGAAAGTCCTAAAACTATATAAGGAGGAAAAGATCGTTAGGCTTGGGTGTGCAAGTAATGAATATATTATGAAGAGTGAGATAAAAAGCAAATATGCATGTTATGGGTTTCTAGAGCTTTGCTTGATCTGAACTAAGGATGAACCTTAGCAGTTGGTGGGGGATGAGATCTAATGATGGATTATGATCATGAGACCTCAAATGAATTGTTATTATATGGTTTTATCATGGATAGTCTAGATATGAATGCTAACACATTATTTACACTGTAAATGTTCTGATCTGGGTATGATTGAAGTCTGGAATAGTTGTGAAGTTTTAAGTTAGTATTTTCAGATCTGTACGCTAGTTCTCTTTGATAAAAGTGCATATACATGCTTGTTCAACACATAAAAGTAGCGTATAAATTATCAAATATGATGTTTGAAGTTGCAGTCGGTTCTAATTGTTGATGCAGAGTTCTGGGTTCTACTCTTTGATTTGGTGACTATGTTTTGGTGATAGTGTTTTGAATGTTCAAATTGATTGATTGTGATTTTCTTCAGTGATGTCAAGTTTTCATTGATTGGTTGTATAGCAGTGGTGATTGATTTTGAGCTTTAATGTTACTAATATGTCCAGTATGAAAATTTGATGAAACAAGGCCTTTAGATTCCAGTGTTGTGTTCCAGGAGTATCCAGTCTGAAAATTTATGAAATGTGGTCCCTAGAGGAAGAGAGAAGGTTATAGCCTTTTGTAGTCTAGCACCTACATACTGGTAAAAATATCAGCTAGTATAAGAGCTAGGGGGTTGGATTTCCCTTCCAGTAGCATCTAGAAAATGAGTAAAGGTTGGAGCCTTTCGTAGGCTAGCGCCTATGTAGTAGTAAATAGATCGACTAGTACAAGAGCTAGGGGGTTGTAGCTCCCTTCTAGTAGAAGCTAGAGAAAGAGAGAAGGTTGTAGCCTTCTGCAGTTGGTTTCTTGCATACTGGTATGAGACTGCACCAATACAATATTGTAAACAAGTTTTTCTTATATTAAAAGAAGACAGTAGTAGGTGGTTTTTGTCCCGCATTGGGTTTCCACCTTAAATATTGGTGGTAATATGTGTTGCTTATGTGTGATGGTTTGTTCTGTTATTACCGCACATGGTTACTATTTATATGGTTAATGAAGTACTAATGCACTCATTAAATATCAACATATGATGAAATAACTAAATCCTAATTTTGTTGGATATACGTTGGTTGCCTTAAAGGCAGTTGCATGTACAAGTATGTTACCTTCATTGAAGAAGAGTATATGAATCTGAGGATGAAATGAAAAAGTTATTGATTTGATAATACTGATTCAAGCCCCCTCTTAGTATTATTTCCAATATTAATTTCATCCCTGGGAGTAGGTTTCCCCATCCTTTGGCACTAGTCGCATTCACTGGTATACCTCCTTGCAACTTGGTGGAGAGTGCGCCATTAGTAGTCATCTTGCAGTGCCTTGAAGTTTGTCCTCTTGGCTACAAAGTGACCTCCACAAGGCCCATCATGAAAAGCCAAAATTATGTCAAATTATTCTTCTTCCCTAACACATCTCCTCAGAATTTGATCTGGGCCTCAATTGAAGAGATTTCCCCCAATCCAAGTGATTGGTGCACTCTTTCTTATAATTCTGTTATTTTCCTTGGAGGGCAGATTTGGAGGGAACTGTGCAACCATTAAGTAGTTGGCTATGTTAGCAAACCCTGAAGAGAGAACTGAAATAGAAATTAAATTCTCATCTGGAAGTTGATCATCAACCATTCCTTCCCCACCTCTAGGCAATGCAAGTCTAGACAAAAAATCTGCAACTAAATTTTCTCTACCAAGCTTATCAATGATAGTTCGATCAAATTGTTGTAATAAAAGAAACCATCTAATAATTTTGGCATTCACATCAGGATTTTTCATCAAATATTTAATAGTAGCATTGTCAGTATGTACAAAGGTTTGGTAACTAGTGATGTAATGTCTAAATTTATTCAAGGGATGGAGAACAACTAGGAGCTCATTTTTAGTCACAGTATAGTTCAATTCAGTCTTGGACACATTTTTGCTGATGAAATAAATGGCATAAGGTAACTTGTCATCTATCTAGCCTAGGGTTTCTCCTATAGATTTGTCAGACGCATCAGCATGGATGTGGAAAGGAAGAGCCCATTTTGGGCCCCAGAGTATAGGTGTAGTAGTCAACCTGTCCTTTAGGGTTTCTAGGGCCTCTTGGCAGCTTTCCCACTAGAAAAATTCAGAGTCCTTCTCCAATATTGCAAACAAATGTGAGGCTACTTTGTTGAAGTCCTTTATGAATCTCCTATAGTATCTAGCTAAGCCCAAGAAACATTTCACATCCCTCTACTTCTAAGGAGTAAGGGCCCTCTTTGTGACAACAATTTTTATTTGGGTCCACTTGCAGTCCTTCCTAGGATATTGATTGACCTACAATAGTCCCTACATTCATCATGAAATCACACTTCTCGAGACTAAGGGATAAGTTCATTTCAATGCATTTGTTTAATACTTTCCCGAAGTTAGAGAGAGCCTGCAAGAAATCACATCCATAGGGAGTGAAATCATCCATATAAATTTCTACACATTCATGGAGTAGCTCCACAAAGATGCTTAGGACTTCCCCCTGAAAAGTGGCAGGGGCATTACATAATCCAAATTTCAAGGCCCTATAGGCAAAGGTACCCCTAGGAAAAGTGAAAGTGGTTTTATCATGGTCGTCTGGGCTTATTTGGATCTGATTGTAACCATTGAACCCATCCAGGAAAGAGAAGAACTTCTTTCCTGCAAGACCGTCCAATACTTGATCAATGAAAGGTAGAGGGACATGGTCTTTCTTAGTGTCTTTGCTTAGCTCTTTGTAGTCAACACAAATATTCCATTTTCCATTCTTCTTTGGGACTAGAACCAGAGGAGACACCCACTCACTATCTAAGATGGGGTCAATGAACCCTGCATCCAACAACTTTTACAGTTCTTCTTTAACTATATCTTTGATGGTTCGGTTCATTCCCTTCTAAGGTTGGTGCATTGGCTTGCAGCTTCCTTGATGTAAATGTGGTGAGTGGACACCGAAGGGTGCACTCCTTTCATTTCCTTATAATTCCAAGCAAAGGTATCTAGATTCTCTCTTAGCATGTCACATAACTCCTTTTCCTAATGTGCAGAGAGGGGTTGATTTTCAATGTTCTCTCTAGACCAAATTCTATCATCTTGACATGAGTAGGACTTGATTCAACTAGGAACAAATCAGTCAAAGGGTTATATTCAACTTTCTTTAGTAACTCGTCAAGAGACATGGTGTAGGAGGGCTGATTCTAGAGGATTTGATCAATCATGTCATCTTCATCAAGTTCCCCCCTCCTATAATAGCATCTAAAGTACAAATTGGGTAAGAGGTGGCAGAGTAGACTTCATCTTCCTCCTCTTCCAATAATAAAGGTTTGTCATGCTCTAGAGATGTTTGAGCAGTAGGGTACAAGACCAATTATTTGGACAAATGCCCATTTTTAATGGTCATATTCCTAGCCCTGCAACTTATGTAAGCATCAGCAGTGGCTAACCATCGTCTTCCAAGGATGAGAGGATAACCATTGAACTTGGTCATAGGTTGGAGAACTAAGAAGTCAGTAGGGTATTCCCAAGAATCGATGGAGACCATCACCTCCTCAACAACTCCCTCAGGAGCTACTGTGGATCTGTCTGCAAGCTGCAAAACTATTTTGGTCTTCCTTAATGATCCTTGGAGATTCAGTTTAAGCATAGTCTCCTTAGTCATCACATTGATGGCAGCCACAAGATCAGTCAAGGTATGGGGGACAATTATACCATCAATGTGTACATATACCATAGGAATTCCAAGGTCCAGATACTTCAGGAAAATCACTTGCCCCAACATTAAGTCAGGAAGTTGTCCAATGAAATTAATGGTAGGGGTGTCTTTCTTTCTCCTCCCAGGATGTTTGAAGAATTTCTCCTTGATTAACTTTTTATAGATGGGGACATCCTTCATATCTTGGAGGAGTGGGATTTTAGAAAACAGTTTTTTCAACTCACCCAGAAGTTCAGTCTCTTCTAGGATGTGCTAGATAGGATGGATTAATCTCTCAAGAAAAGGAGGTGGATGGGCTTGAGGAACACTCTGCTCATTTTCCTCTTCAAGCTCCTCAAGTAGAGATGAAAGTTGATTATCTAGAAGCACTCTTCCAAACCCAAGGTTGATTTCTTGAATTTACACAGCATAAGTAGGGTAAGATGTCTCCATTATAGACATGTTGTGCATATTTGTTGTTCGGGTTTAGATTTGGCTGAGCTGACATCTGAGGTTACTTAGGTGGAGCAAGGTGAATGAGATGTGTTTGAGCTAGAGGTGGAGGTAGTAAGGCTGCATATTGGTTGTATGGGGGCATCCACCCCTATCATGGTGTATTCCACTAAGGTTGTGGGGGAGCATATGGTTGAAATGATTGATTGGGAGGTTGGAAATGGTATTGAGGTGAAAAAGACCGGGGAGAAGGTGTGAACCATGAAGGATGAGAAGGAGGACACCAAGTGGGAATGGATGCATTATGGTTATGGTTTTAATATGAATAGGATTCCCCTCGGATGCCTTGCCGATATGGTCGAGGTCCTTGAGGCCTCATTTGGTTGATATAGCAGAGTTGCTCATTCACACCTACAGATCCTTGATACACAAATTTCAATCCAAGTAGAGAAGGGAACTTTTTCGTGGAGTGGTTCTCCTCACAGAATGATACGATCTCTATAATATTCAATGCACATTCATTTCTAAGTGACCTCTTGGTGCATATAGGGAAGAAGATAGCTAAGGATCTTTGTTCTTCCTCCTACTTTCTCTTGATCTGCATGTTGTGAATTTTCAAAGAAAGGGTATGCAAAATTTCACTCTTAAATTCTTCCAACATGTTCCCAATTTTACTTTTTATGGATGTGTTGGAGGAGGATGAATTGGCCAAAACTTGACTAGCCCTACCCTTCTTTCTAGCTGCCCTAGAATGATTTTTGAAAATTGTCTTGACATCATCATAGGATCATAGGTAGATGTCCCCTCCTGACGTCATGTTTAGGGTTTCTAGGAGATCTTCCTTGATCCCTCTAATAAGGAATACCTTGAGTGATTTAGGATCGAGGGTTCAATTAACCTTTTTGTAGCTTAGTTGGAACCTTTCCTCATAATCTTCCAAAGACTCATCATGTCCTAAGGTCATTCAAAATATTTCCTCTATGGTATCTTTGGACCTACAATAATCCTTGTAATCGTTGTTGAAGGTTTGTTCCATTTGATTCCAGGTAGTGATGCTATCCCCAGGTAAACCAATGAAGCATCACAAAGTTGCATCCTTAAGAGTGGATAAGGACAACTTCAACTTCTAGCCATCAGAGTCATAATCATAATTTTTTCATATGACAACAAACTCAAGAAAAAAAGATATCAGGGTCCTCTGAGGTTAAGCCATGGAAGTGAGGAAAGGTAGAGGTGCTTATGTTTTTCATCCTAGCATCTCCATTAGCCTCTCTGATGGGAAAAGCATCCTCAATTCTATTTTTAGCTCCATTTATGTTGTCAATTTCATTTCTATTTTCATACATGGTGTAGGTTGGTGGAATGGTTTCTTCTTCTTCTTCCCGAATAGGCTCATCAAATATCTCTGGTTGATCACCTAATGGGTGCTCTAGATCACACCCACTGAAGAAGAGGAAAGGTTGGGTGTTAGATGGTGCGAGGATATTTGGCAAAACAATTCCTAAGTTGTCCCTGATCTTATGACGCATGAAAGAAATTTGTCTTTTTTAGGGATTCTTTTAGGACTACTTGTAGAATGGAAAGAAAGTAAAATTTTCAACTATTACTTAATGGAACTACTTCAATAATGGAAATAAAGTAGAATTTGCAACTATTTTCTTAATGGAACTACTTGTAGAATGGAAAGAAAGAAAAAATTGCAACTATTTGTTGAATGCAAAAAAAATGGAAAGAATGAATTGCATCTATTTACTGAATGTTAAATGGAAAGGAAAGTAGAAATCACATCTACCTAGACACCCTCCTGGTAATGGTGCCAAAAATTGATGAGCCCCATTATTTCAACAAGGATGTTGCAACTCCTAAGGTGAACAACTTTACTTTGTCAACTCAGGGTTCATACAAACTTGGAGGTGACAGTGTTATATGCACAGCATATGAAACAATCTACTCTTGTCACTTGTGTTGGGTGCTAAGAGGTGTCTTTTAAAATTCCTAATTGCCTCACATTAATTATCAACTTGGGTAAGTCTTTTTATTCCTAGAGTGTACACAATATGTGCAAGCTATAAATCCAGAGAGTAATGATTTAAAATAAGTTATTAAATTCAATACAAGAGTAAATGGATGCAATCATAAATCTAAGACTTGTAATTTTAAAGGAAATAATTCATCTAAGCATCATGACTCAATCTCAAACAAAACGATAATTTAATCTTAATCAACCAAATTCAAATGACAATAAACCAAGAGCACCGTAGCATTAACTGAGCTCTTTCAGCTGGACTTAAACTACTAGATTGAAGGAAAGCATTTAATCAATCACGCTTTATTCTGTAATTAACCAGAAATTATTCTTTAACTGATAACTAATTGAATCCATGATATGAATTAAATAAAACCAACTAGGATTGCACATTAATGAAATGAATACCAGAAATCTGGTTCAACGAAAATAAATCAACTGAAAATTTGTAAAGAAGAATAGAATTACAAGAAACAAAAAATGTATAAAATAAGGAACAACAGTAAGTTCCACCAGAGACCGGACCCTAGCCACCGGCGAACACTGCTTAGTTATTTCAGAATATTCGTATGAACAACAACGCAAGTTGTATATTAATAAACAAAGTCACTTGTCATTACAATACGATCTTCTTCTTCAGAATCACACCTCTGTAAATTAAAATTACAATCCATGTAAAAGACGAGAGATCCCTCTTCAGTCTTCCCTTTTATAGTCAAAAGGAAAAAGATAAATGTGATCCCTCACGATCAGGAGAACCTGAGGGATTGACAACTAAATGTTATCTTCAGACAATTATTCTATCTCACACTAATATTCTTGACTCGTTCCTTAGTTCAGCCGCACACGAAGCATCTCATTTTCCTCAGTTAGCTTTCTTTGTTCCGACTTTGGAACATCAGTTGTTCCTTCTACTGTTTTTCTACACAAAAATTAATGAGAGTTAGTTTGGTCAGTTAAATCGTATCAAGAGAATTTTTATTCATTCCTTATCAAAATCCTATCAATATGTTATTATATCATGGCACAAAATGGATAAGAAATGAGGAAAAAGACAATAATCACGAGTAAATACATACCTATTGCAATGCTCAACATACTCCCTTGCTTACCTTTTTTCATGTCTTCGTGAGAAATAAATAGTTCCTTTGTAAGGTAGTTAAGGAGTAGGCTGGAGAAAAGGTTTCTTTATTAGGCCTGAAACTATGATTTTGTGCCAAATTTGCAAAGATTGTCTGTCCGTGTCCTTCAAGTAACTCATAGTCAAATTGATACCCTTCAGGAGGATACCAAATAATGGGACATCTAAATCGACATCCCAACCAATAAGGTCATTCCCTCAAAATAAGATTACTGTATGTGATTAACCGGCTTGCAATAGCTTTGAAGTTCCCATAATTAAATGGTTCTCTTTCCTTAACACTGTTAGTTGAGACTGTCCATCTCATTTTGGATGCAGTCAAGGATCTTTCCTGGATGGAGAGGAAATATGTTGTTCCTTTCTGTACAATTTCCTTATGTATGGGCCCTAAAATTTGAATCACGCCTTCTTGTGTCATCAGCCTTTTATGTTTAGCAAACAATTGCAAAGGGTGAGTAGGCTCACTCTTTACCTAGAGATCCAACCCGTATTCCCATCTTTGGAACGAATTATATGCCTTAAACCACTCAAGTTGGTTAACTACGAAAGAGATAAAATCATGGAATTGAATATCTCCAAAAAAAGGGCTAGGGTTCCTATCCACTTCTCCTTCTAATATGAAATTATGCAAATAAAATTCTCAAAGAAGCATTTGGACCTTTTCCCCATGTTCCTTGTAGCAACTTATAAAATATTCAATTGTCTTTAATTCAATTGGCTTGCCAGCTATTACAGCTTTAATATTTAAAAATAATATCGTTCTAAGAAGAACATGGCATAATTTTTGGCTGGAGACCTATATGTCAAGACATCTGAATATAGTGAGAAAATGGTGTCTATCTGATTCTTGGCTTTGTCCACCTTGGTATTCACCTTTTTTAGCTTTTATTATTCCTATCTAAATCTATGAAAAGTCCCATTCTCAGTTATGGTTAATTCCCTAAATTGTTTCTGCAACTCTTGATATTTTTGCAGGGGAACTCTCTCTTGTTCACATCATTCTAGAGCAAGCTAGGCCTGCATCAGTTCTTCCTGTAGCTTTAGGAGAATAGGGTCTTTTCTTGAGAGGATATCCTTGGCTTGTTCTTCTGTCTGAATGCCTGTGCTATGAGAGGATATTTCCTCGGTCTATACTTCCTTATTATGGGAGGGCCAACCATCCATCTTAATGGCTACATCCACTAAGTCTGCATGCAAATTTGCCTGGGTGGCTATTGTTTGAGTAGGGATGAGTTTGGTTTGGGTTTTTGTTGACCTACCCTTACATATTTCCATTTGCGTAGCCATAGAGAATAACTCAGGAGTAGTGTACTGGGTTTTGTTGACTGCAATTTCTTTGATCTTCTGACGTAGCCTTTTAACTGTCTTTTGAAGATTTTGGTATTTTTGTCTCAACTTCTTTAGTTTTGCTCTAGCTACTTGCTTCTTTCAAGGAAGCATCTTTTACACTAATAGGCTTGTCAATAGCTTCTGTATCTAAATATTCTTGTTGTTTATCATGGCTGTGTTCTAATAGAACTATGTCACTAGACTGGTTGTTTGATTCATGAATAACTTCCGTGTCTGCTTCCTTTTCCTGGTCTATAGCTTCTGAAGAAGACTGAATTTTTTTATGCCCAGAATCTTCTTGGGATTTAGCTTCCATTAGGTTAGGATCAAGTGATCCTCTAGGCTACATGTATGCATTCAAATTTCAGGACCTGAGCCATCCCTATCTCAAAATCGTGCAATATATCATTTTGGGGGCTCATGGTCAATGTTTGAGGAGGTTCTTCTTCATTTTCTAGTTCATCATCAAAGTGTTGTCCCCTTTCTTGCTCTGAGTCTAGTCTATCCTCTTCCTCGGGTTCTTGTTCTGAATTGGCCTCTTCCCCAGGTTCTGATTCTAAATGACATCCTTCCCCTTATTCAAGTTCTTCCTCTAGTTCCGACTCAGAGTCTTGTATACTAATTGGTCTAGATGGTTCTGTAGGTTGTTCGGTGCTATCTTGTGGATTTACAGACATTCTCTAGGATATATGTATCCTTTCAGACTGCTTACGCTTCTAGGGTTCCATGTTTGAATGGGTAGTCCTTTTCCTTTTCAGAACAGGGCTCTACTGGCTTATCTCCCAAATTGCAGGATTTTGTATTACAGGGTTTTGACTAATCTCCATGGCCGCTATGAGACCATCCCAAGTTAAGTTTTGTTGAACAAGGTTATGGGTAACAATTAGTCTAATCAATCCATGGTGGCTAACTACAATTTTCGGGTGCTTAGCCCGTCTTATTCTATTGGCAGTATCATGCATCAATGAATTCAAGAAAGATGGCAGATTAACAATGATATTTAGTTTTAAAATAGCTAAAAGTTTAAGTTGTCGTGTTCTTACCACGTCTCGTCAACCATCATAGGTAATGTACATCTGGACAAAACTTGCCAACTCACGCCATGGTTCTACCAAAGAAGATGGTTGTATGCCCTTTCCTTTCTTGATTAATTCCTCATCTGCATCTCTACAAATTTCTACCACATCTTGCAACATTACGTGTTTTTTTGGCAACGTAGTTCCTTCCGTTGATAGTGCAGATACTTCAGCTATTACAATGTCTGATACTGTGATTCTTCTACCTCTCACCAGGGAGTTCCCATTCTACAGATGCTGTAGAAATTCAATAGTGATTTCCTCACTAGGGGGCTCAAATCTTGTGAAATATGATATCCACCCTGCCGGGACCAGAATTTCCCCGGCTCTGTCAGAGACTTCCAGCACTAAATGTTCTCGGCGCACTCTCTTACCACCCAAAATTCTTGATTTCTTCCTACTATTGCAAAGGATTAGTGCACTGGAGAAAACACAGCAACAGACATCAACAGAGAGATATAACAACAATAAGTTGTAACAGCTAAGTTTTCCAATGTTAAACAATATTTCTATGAGAATTCATTAATTTGAGGACTATTATTTTTCCACATGCCATGTGATCATGGAGTACCATATCAACCTAAGAAATCCAATAAAACAGTTATAACACATGCATGAGTGTGATGGAGGTCCCCTCCCTCCTTCAAGATGAGAGGTCGCCTACAACCAAATGGATGGGGGAATGTTGTTCTGATGGCAATGTACAAGGGTGAAAGATATGGCATTGATATGAGACAGAGTACGTATGTTAATGAGGTCTGTGAAAGGTATCGATATAATGAAAGCGAGGTGTGTAATGATGGTTATTGATAAGAGAAAATATGCTTTGGTTGATGACAGGTTATGCAGTGAGGAAAAAGGACAACAATATGCAAAAAAAATGCTTTTTTGATGATATTTCGGTTGAAAATGATATGATTGACTAAAAAAATTAACTCATGCATAAAGGTCCAATATAGGGAGAAATTAGGGAAATAATTCTTCTGATAAAAAAGAAAAGTAAGAAGAGTGTATTATAATAATTATTGATGTTGAAAATAGAACTTCAATACCATAAGCAGAGCTTCTATTGCCAGGAGGTGTCCATAGCCTAGATAGAGTTTCTTTTTAACCCATATGAGCCAGGATCCTCAATTTATAGTTGGATAATTCCATTGTTGCTTCTACAGAAGAGATCAATGTGCTAGCATGGTAACTAGATGACCACACTGCCATTCAATGGGAAGTAGCAAAAGTTATCAGGCCAGCTCGTGATGAGACCTCCTATTCCAAGGATATTTTAGTCATCCATTGGATCATAACCCTGGTGTGGTGGCCATAGTGGGAATGTCACATTGCTACATACTTATGAACATGGTCGGCTAGCTTTTAATGAGGATCCCCTATCCTCTATTTGTAGGAAAATTTTTATTATTACACATTTTTATAATAAATAGAAGGAGGCTTAGTACTCCTTAAGAGTAGGGATGGTAGAAGAACTTGAAGATATCAATAGAAAAGAAATATACCCATAATATCACTTATAATAGATAGAGAGAATTATAACTAGGAGGGGTGGAACCAACATGGTAAAGATGATCAATCAGTATCATATACAGTAGAAATAAATACAATAAAGTAATATATAAATAATTGTGTCCCTCCCTTTAAAAAAAAAGAAATATATCATCAAGAAGTTGTCTTGTTAAAGATTATAATGTTAACGGTATTCACTTGCTTTAATAGAATCCATAATTCTTGTCCTCATAAAAGTATTGTACTTCATGCCATGAAAGGGAATCGGGAAAATGGGGCTATGATGAGCTAGGAATAATCTTGCAATTGTTGTTCAACATCACAATAATGCAAGGGAAAGGATGTTGTTTAGAAACCACACGACTTCAAGAAGGACAAATGTTGTTCCAAAGAAGGAACAACAAAACACTCTAAAAAAAAATGGTATTTGAACAACAAAGAACAAAAAGTGTTGTTCCAAAGTTGGATCAGCAAACGCGTAAAAAGTGTTGTTCTAAAGTTGGAACAACAAAATAATGCAAAAGTGTTGTTCCGAAGTGGGAACAACAAAAAAAAAAAGGCGTTGTTCCGAAGTGGGAACAACATAAACAAAAAGTGTTGTTCCGAAGTGGGAACAACAAAAACAAAAAGTGTTGTTCCAAAGTGGGAACAACGAAAATGAAAAGTGTTGTTCCATGTTGTTCCGAAGTGGGAACAACAAAAATGAAAAGTATTGTTTTGAAGTGGGAACAACAAAAACAAAAAGTGTTGTTCTAAAGTGGGAAAAAGAAAAACAAAAAATGATGTTCTGAAGTGGGAACAACAAAAACAAAAAGTGTTGTTCCAAAGTGGGAACAACAAAAACAAAAAGTGTTGTTCCGAAGTGGGAACAACAAAAACAAAAACTGTTGTTTTGAAGTGGGAACAACAAAAACAAAAACTATTGTTCCGAAGTGGGAAAAATAAAATAAAAAATGTTTTGTTCCGAAGTGGGAACAACAAAAAACAAAAGGTGTTGTTGCAAAGTGGGAACAACAAAAAACAAAAGGTGTTGTTGCAAAGTGGGAACAACAAAAATGCAAAAGTGTTGTTCCAAACTGGGAATAGAAAAAACAAAAAGTGTTGTTCTGAAGTGGGAACAACAAAAATATAAAAAGTGTTGTTCCAAAGTGGGAACAACAAAAACAAAAAGTGTTGTTCTGAAGTGGGAATAACAAAAAACAAAAAGTGTTGTTCCGAAGTGGGAACAACAAAAAACAAAAAGTGTTGTTCCAAAGTAGGAACAACAAAAATGAAAAAGTGATGTTCCGAAGTGGGAACAACAAAAACAAAAAGTGTTGTTCCGAAATGGGAGCAACAAAAAACAAAAAGTGTTGTTCCGAAATTGGAACAACAAAAACAAAAAGTGTTGTTCCAAAGTGGGAACAGAAAAAACAAAAAGTGTTGTTCCGAAGTGGGAACAACAAAAACAAAAAGTGTTCTTCCGAAGTGGGAAAGTAAAAACAAAAGTTTTGTTCCAAAGTTGGAACAACAAAAACAAAAAATGATGTTCTGAAGAGAGAACAACAAAAGGGAAAAAATGAAAAAAATCAAATCAGTAATCATATTTATAGTTTTTACAAAAAGAAATAACTTTTTACAACAATGAAGCTGCTGAAGGATTGCCTTCTGTAGCTAGAATTTACATGGTGGAGTCCTCGCATATCTGTTGGTAAAAGGATTCTCTTGTAAGTGGTTTTTGGTAGAGGCACACTTGATGCCTATTTTCTTTGAAGGAAAAACTAGACCCATCAATGGTAGACAATGTAAGAGTGCCATTGTCATGTACTTCCTTTATTTCATAGGGGCCTAACCATCTAGTCTACAGTTTACCAAGGAAGTCTTAAAACCTAGAATCGTAAAATGGTGCCCAGTCACCCCCATGAAATGTCTTTTTCTTAATCAGGGAATCATGCCACTTTGCTCTTTGTTGTTGAATGGGTGCAGTATGTTGTAGAGGCAATAGATGAATTTCATCTAATTCATTTATTTGTTGTAGTCTGTTAATCTGGGCTTCAGTTAAATCTAGTCCCACTTCCTGGGCTATCCTTAGTGTTTGTATCTCTAAGTTGTGCAATATACCCACAAGCCCTCTGGCAATCGAGTCACCTAGTCTCGTTTGTGTGATGAGACTATCTTCTTTAGAATAGCTTCAATTACTTTGTTGGTACTCTCCACCTGCCCGTCCACCTGCAGGTGATAAAGAGAGGTGATTTTGTGGATAAAGTGATAATTCTTTAGTGTAGCAGCAATATTGTGGCATAAAAATTGTGGACCCCCATCAGTAATTACTTCTCTGGGTAAGCCATATCACACAAAAAATTTAAAAAACAAATTAATCATTGCTTCCTTTGTTTCTCTTGGTAATGCTACTACCTCCACCCATTTAGTCATGTATTCTGTTGCAACCAATGTACATGATTTCTGATTGGATGGTGCATTGATCGGCCCGATGAAATCTAATGCCCATCGCTCAAAGGGTTCTATCACCAGCTGTGGATGCAGGGTCATTTCATCATATTGGCCAGGGCAGCCCATCCTTTGGAAACTATTGCATGCTTGGACAAATTTCTTAGCATCCTTAAAAATCATGGGCCAGTAGTAGCCCACTTGCAAAATTTTATGTCCAGTTCTGCGGTCTGCAAAATTTCAACCACAAGATCCATCGTGGTAGGATTTTAAGATATCATAAATTTTGTCTTCCCTGATACACCTACATATGTGCATATCGGCTCCTGTGTGAAAAAGGTATCCTCTGATCTAGGAGAACCAAGTGTTGTGTTGTACTATTAATTTCCTTTCTTCGGGTGTCAGATGTTTGGGCAGTTTTCCAACTGCTAAATAATTTGCCACATCTGTGTACCATGGTGTTTTTACGACCATAACAAATAGGTGTTCATCCGAGAACTGGTCTTCTACCGCCATTGCAATGTCTATTCTTGGCACTCGGGAGAGGAAATCTGTTACAAGGTTTTCCCTCCCTGGTCGATCCTTTATAGTTATGTCAAATTCCTGCAAAACCAACGTGTCACTCTTCCATTCGTAACAGGTTTATTAGCTAAATATTTGATAGCATAGTGATTAGTATACAGAAGTACAAGGTAACTAGTTATATAATGTCTGAATTTGTTAACAGCATAAATAACAGCTAGAAACTCTTTCTTAGTTACTATGTACTTCAACTCAGCAGGAGTTATGGTTTTTCTAATGTAATATATAGCTTAGTGTTTCTTGTCTTCTTCTTTGCCAAGAACTGCTCCAATGGTTGAATCTAACGCATCTGATGAAATCTGGAATGGTATATCCCAATTCAAGCCTTGTAATACTAGTGTTGTTGATAATAGTCGTTTCAACTCTGTAAAGGCAATGTCACATTTGTCAGTCCATACAAAATCAATATTTCCTATTAAGGCATATAATGGTGCATCAATCTGTGAGAAGTTCTTTATAAATCTACCATAATATCCTACAAATCCTAGAAATTTATGTACCTCTGTTTCCATGCAAGGAGTGGCTAATAAGAGGATTATCTATATTTTGCTAGATCTACCTGAATTCCAATTGCTGAAATGAAATGACCCAGGATCAGGTCCTTTGTCATCATCATATGTCACTTCTCATGGCTTAAGCATAGCCTAGTAGTGATACACCACTCCAAGTCTTTCTCCAATGTCTGTAATGCCTATTCAAAGTCATCTCCATAGGGTGTGAGATCGTCCATGTACACTTCCAATCCTTAATTTATCAAGTCTACAAAAATACTAATTATGGCTCTTTGGAATGTAGCAGGTGTGTTGCAAAATCCACAAGGTAATACCCTATAAGCAAATGTTCCCCATGGGCAGGTAAAAGTAGTTTTATCCTGGTCTTCAAGGGCAATCTAAATTTGGTTGTAGCCACTAAAGCCATCCAGGAAAGAGAAGAATTTCCTCCTTGCCAGTGTATCTAGGACCTGATCGATGAATGGAAGGGTAAAATGGTCTTTTTGTGTTGCCTTGTTGAGTTCTCTATAGTCAACGCATATCCGCCACTTCCCAGTATTTTTGGGGACCACTACCAATGGAGAAACCCATTTATTGTCAGATATAGCATAGATAAAATTCACATCTAATAGTTTTTTAAGTTATTCTTTAACAATATCCTTTAGGTGAGGATTTAATCTACGCTGAGGTTGTCAAATAGGTCTTGCATCTTTTTCATTTTAAATGTGGGGCATACATAGCTGAGGGTCAATCCCTTTCATGTCTAGGTAATCCCAAGCAAAAGCCCCTTTATATTTCCTAAGGACTTGCATAATTTTTTGTTGTTGGTCATCACTCAAATCACTCTTAATGTTCAAGATCTTCCCTAGCTGGATTTTGATAGGTTTGCTATTATAGACAGTGGTTGTTGGTATTGGTTGGTCATTGATAACTCTCAGGGAATTTTCTTCAATTTCATTGTCAAGGATTGCTTTAATTATGTGACATTTGAAACTAGAGACCGCAGCAGGATGATTGATAAAAGTATTAATGACATCGTCTTCTGTTTGGTTTTTAAATTCAAAGGCATTTGCCACAGTCAATGGTGACCGAATATTTTCTATTAAATATGTTATAGGTTGCTTCCTAGTTTTTACAATGGTTAGGTTTGGTTGAGTAGGAGGGTATAAGGCTAGATTCTTCACATCATTCCCTCTGGTTATGGTCATAATGCCTGTTCGGGAGCTGATATAAGCATTAGTGGTTGCTAGCCAAGACCTTCCTAAAATTAAGGAATGTCCATCTAGTCGGTTCCTAGGGTTAATAATAAAAAAACTTGCCGCATATTCCCAAGTGTCTACAGAAACCATCACATCCTGCAATGTTTCTTCTAGCCTAATGACTGATTAGTCAGCAAGTTCCAGCAAGGTAGTTGTTGGTTCCAAGGTTGTGATGCTAAGAATTTTGCAATTTGTTGTTGTGAGAATGTTAATGGTTGCCCCTAAATCAACTAAATCATTGGGAAAAGACTGGTCATTTATCTGTATTGTGACAATGGGGTTTCCCGAGTCTTCATATTTTACAGGTGTCTCTATGCCTAGTAAAAAATCAGACAAAGTCCCAACAACATGGACAATTGGGGTTATTTTTGTTTGCCTCACAGAATTCTTTATACATAATTCTTTAATAGTTTTGGCATATATTGGAATGTCTTGAATCACCTGGAGGAGGGGTATTTTTATACAGATATTCTTGAGTTCACCCAGAAGATCAAAGTCAAGGTGTTCAATTGGGCGTAGTATCATCGGTCTTTCTGGAAATGGTGGGGAGGTAGTTATGATCTGTTTTGGAGTCTTCTGCATGATTATATCTTCTCGTCATTGATCATCTATAGTAAAAGGCTTATTTGGGTGTGGTTCTTTAGGTTGCAGATTTTTATCCTTGTCTGGAGTGATTATGTGTCCAAATCTCAACTTGAGTTCATTACACTCTCTCAACTCAGCTTCAGGGTCAAGACCCCCAATGATTTGTAATGACTGGATTGGATGGTTGTTGGGATTTGGGTTGGGTTGGGTTGGGAGTTGCGGTCGTATATTAGATTGAGGATTTGCTACAAAGTGTAAGGTGCTGGTAAAGTTGGTTGAGACAAAGGAACTATCCCCATAGGCTGGTTCGTGGATCTTTGCCAGTTTCATTGCCAGTTCTGATTTTGTGAGGTGGAAGGGGACCATTAAGAGGAATAGGGATTGTTCTGCCAGAATGGTGGAGGGTAAGAGGGATTTTTCCAATTATTGTTTGGATTTGACTAGTTGGGCCATGGTGGCATAGAAAATGTTTGAAGTGGCCAAGTAGAAAAAGGTGGCTGGTTCTGCCATGCTACACCTGAATATTGCTGAGAATTATATTGCAAGGGAGGAAAGAACGAAGACGGATCGGTAGGAATAGTTGTCTGGCGTGCTTTCCACTAATGAGGTTGGTTCAGCAGATATACTGGTTCCACTTCTTCTTCCACTTCCTTGAAGACTGCTTTTAATCCTGGGCGCGGTGGGAAACTTTCTGTGCCTTGCTCCTTAGTGCATATGGCACATGCCTGTATCATATCTAGCAGGCATTCTTTATGAATGTGTTTCTTTCTGCAATGGGGATAGAAAATAGCCAGGTTTCGTTTTGCTTCGACCTGCTTTCGTTTAGCTTGCATGATATCCAATTGTGTTGTCAGGGTCCCCATGATATCAGTCTTGAATTCTTCCAATAGATTGTCAATTTTGACTCTTGTAATGCCTCCTCTTGAGGCTTTGCTGTCTCTGATGATCGCATTGCGTCTGACTAGTTTGAACCTTGTACTGCCCCTAGAGCACCTGATGCACAAGTCTATAATATTGTCATAATATTCTTCATAAATATCACCCTTACCCAGTATATCTAGTGTTTCTACCCATTGGTCTTTCATACCTTTAATCATTGTGGTTTTTAGAACATTATCAGGTAGATTTGCATAAGGAGATCTTTGCAGATTGTATTGGAACCACTCCACATATTCTTCCAGAGTCTCGTTAGGCTTAGCTACCATTTGAAATATTTCATCTTTTAGTTCTCTAGTTCGGCAATAATCCTGGTATTTTTTAAGGAAGGATGTTTTCATCTGTTCCCAATCATTGATGGTACATCCACAAAGTCCCATAAACCAACACAGGGCTGCTCCCTTCAGAGTAGAGGGGAACAATTTAGCTTTTGGGGGTTGGTGGTGTAACTATAACCCCTACATAGTACATTGAATTCAAAAAAGAATGCATCAGGGTTTTCTGAAGTTAGCCCATAAAAGGTAGGAATATTCTGTAATGGAATAGCTTTCATGGGGTAATTGACAACTGTGTCCACAATAGGGTATTGTAATGTAGAGGTTTGGGGTCGTCGTTGATTATTGGCCATTTTGTCAAAAATATGCCAATATTCTTTAGGAATCTTTGGAGCTAGAGAGTTGTTCCTAGGATGTCCAGAAGAGGCTAGAGTGATTTTAACAATGCTACCTCGATCCAGAACACAGGGTGTCCATTTTTCAATCACTACTTCAGGAGATCTAGGTTTCGATGATTTAATTTTAGGATTACCTGTTTCTCCTTCTCCTTCACAGAGGTTGCAAGAATTCCCTTCTTGTGAAGGGCGTGGTTGTGAATTTTCAATATCTTGAAAACTTTGTTCAGACCCTTCAGTCTTATTGTGAATCTCAACGTTAGCTACAGATGGTGATCTTGTGACCTGAAGGGAAATATTAGGGTGTCTGATAGCAATAGTTCAGGGCCCTACTGATGACTGGGACTCAACTTTTCTTATGATTTCTTCAATAAGGGTTGATCGTCCAATGGTCACTAGTCCCTTACATTTTTTAGGTTTGGGGTGAGGAATTATATCTTTTTCTGGTCTTTTCTTCTTATTCATTCATAAAAAATACAAACGTTCATTTCTATCTTAAATTCATATGCAATTCTGCTATAAAGAGAGTGGAGGAGCGAGCATTTTACTCACTCGTTATGCAGGTTCTTACCTCCGATTTTTAATACCCAATTCTCTCTCAGCAGACAAACATTACTCTTTGTAAAATGGCAACACTCTCCCTGGAAATGGCGCCAAAATGTTGGGTGCTAAGAGGTTTCTTTTAAAACTCCTAATTGCCTCACATTAATTATCAACCTGGGTAAGTCTTTTCATTCCAAGAGTGTACACAATATGTGAAATCTATAAATCCAGATAGTAATGCTTTAAAATAAGTTATTAAATTCAATATTAGAGTAAACAGATGCAATCATAAATCTCAAGCTTGTAACTTTAAAGGAAATGATTCATCTAAGCATCATGACTCAATCTCAAACAAAACCGTAATTCAAGCTTAATCAACCAAATTCAAATGAAAACCAACCGAGAGCACCGTAGCATTAACTGAGCTCTTTCAGATGGACTTAAACTACTTGATAGAAGGAAAGCATTTAATCAATCACGCTCTATTCTGTAATTAACCAGAAATGATTCTTTAACTGATAACTAATTCAATCCATGATATGAATTAAATAAAACCAACTAGGATTGCGCATTAATGAAATGAATACTAGAAATCCGATTCAATGAAAAGAAATTAACTGAAAATCTATAAAGCAGAATAAACTTGTAAGAAATAGAAAATGCATAAAACAAGGAACAACAGTGAGTTCCACCAAAGACTGGGCCCTAGCCACTAGCGAAAACTGCTTAGTTATTTTAGAATATCTGAATGAACAACAATGCAAGTTGCATATTAATCATCAAAGTCACTTGTCATTACAATACGATCTTCTTCTTTAGAATCACACTTCTGTAAATTAAAATTATAATCCAAGTAAAAGACGAGAGATCCCTCTTCAATCTTCCCTTTTATAGTCAAAAGGAAAAACATAACCACTAAATGCCATCTTCAGACAATTCTTTTATCTCATGCTGATCTTCTTGACTCATTCCTTGGTTTGACCGCACACGACGCATCTCATTTTCCTCAATTAGCTTTTTTTGTTCCGACTTTGGAACAACAGTTGTTCCTTCTGTTGTTTTTCTACATAAAAGGTAATGAGAGTTAGTTTGTTCGGTTAAATTGTATCAACATTAGTTTTATTCATTGCTTATCAAAATCCTATCAATATGTTATTATATCATGGCACAAAATGGATAAGAAAGGAGGAAAAAAGACAATAAGCACAAGTAAATACATACATATTGCAAGGCTCATCAACTTCTCAACTAGGGTGATAAACCACTAAGGTTTCTCAAACCAGTCTTCTATTAACTAGAAGGAGGATGACTACTGACACTGAATGTAAAGCTATCTTTAATGCAAAAAGTATATGCTTGCCTATGCTAAGGAAATGAAAGTGCTCAACTGAGAGTGCTATGAAAATGACAAGAAATCACCTAGTTAGGAATTAAAACATGTTACTTTGCAGAAGAGACCTAATTTACCCTTGCATTCTATCATCTAGTTATCTGGACTAAGCATAGAAATGATCCTAACATTGCTAAGATTGATGTATGCATGCATTAGCTAAATATTTCATAAGAGAGTCTTTTGGTTTCCAATTTAAAAACGTAAATATTAAATTGATCAAGATGACCTCTTGCAGGGGAGGAAGGTATGGGAAAAATGGTCAAAAATGGCATTGAGGGGTATGGAAGTTAAGTTGAAGGCCTACCATAGGCTTTGATCATTATTTCTGCCCAAAACAATCTAAAACAACCTGCTACAAGGTTTCCTCTAATTACTACAGGAAACTTAGCTTAACATTGTAGGAAGGTAGGGAAGGTGAAAGGAAGTGTTTGGAAGGTGGTTGATGGTGGAATAAGGTATGGGGAAGGTGCACACTACCCAAGGATCATCCCAACTCTTCAGGATGGTTGGATTTTCTCAACGTGGTTATCCAAAATGGGATTCAAAACAAAAATCTAAATTGATGGTTGGTAGGGATTGGCAAGAGGTGGAAAAGACTTAGATAAGGTTGGTGGAATGATTTCTCCCTGCAGATTAGAAGCTCCTACAACAACAAATATTCATTTCTTCATTTACGCACATCTTTATGTAAATGTGGAAAAGATGAGATGAATTTAAGAAATTGATTTATTGATGGCTAGTGGATCAACTCTATGTAATGGTATGCTTTCAAATCTACAACAAACTTAAGAAACCAAAATGATATTTGCAGGTGCTTCTAAGAAATCATGAAGAATTACTTACTCAACAAGAAACCCTAAGCTATGCAATAACCAAATGATAACTCTATTTTTGGGACTATGAGAGTGGGGTCTTCAAACCATGATCCCATGAGGGAGATGGGTATGAGGCCACTGTCACAAGATTTTTTGAAGTCTTATGTTTACCTACCGTAACACTGGTCTACCTTTCCAACTAATGGAAGAAAAACTAACCAATCATTCAAAGCCTTGCAAATAAAAAAAATAGAAATAATTTCAGTAGTTATTTTATGATTCTAATCTAAGGATACATGTACAAAAAGAAGAGGAACATTTGCTACTAGGGTTGGGCCCTAAACAAAGAGCTTCATCCCTCTGAGTCAACTTAGTGCTGGATCAAATAAACCCTTTTCAGTATCACCAAAATGTCAAAAAAAACATGAGAATATCAGTCACAATATCCTAGGCTCGAAATCGCCTCTTGGATACAATAAAAACTCGAATCCTAATGAGGCCCTAGACCTTCTTATTTATACAACTGAATCTACCAATAACTTCCTTAAATTTAGGGAGGCTTGGCTCCCAAAATCAAGATTAACTTGTCTTCAACTATCACTAGCTTGGTTGCCAATGAACTCAGTGGGTTTGGCTACTTGTAACTCCAAACTAATGAGATCTGGTGGAGGAATCTTCAAGTGATTGAGGAGTAAGGAGGGAGACCCAATATTATAAATCCCTCTTTCTTGTCTACTAAAGTTCCTACACTTAAATTAGCCAAAAGATATTCAAAATCCTACAATTAATGCACATTAGGCCACATGACATAACATCTCACCTTTACCCTTCTCAATAAGAGAAATATAATAAAATATGTAAAGAAATGTGAGAAAAATTGATTTTAATAAGCTGGAGAGTGGCATTAAGGCCCATATAATATTCCTATTTATGTGCCTCATCAATCTACTCGACACAAGATCGAATTTTTAACATGGGTCCCACTTTCCACTTATCTTCGACACTTTGATTTGTTGCGCCCGCTAAGGGAAACACTTTTTTGATGTTGTCTTTTGCCTGAGGGAATTTAGTGCACTGCCAACACCCCATTTTCTTCCCTTTTGCTAGTCTAGGTGCATTTTTCCTCCTTTGCACAATGGTGAATATGGGACCATTCGAAATATTTCACAAAAAGGTTATGAAAGAGGACAACATCAACTCCAACTGGGGATAGTGCATTGCAAGAAATGCATTGATAACTTGCAGATTAGTTCCTTTACCCATTGAGCTTGGAGTTAATTTATTTAGGTGCATATAAAGCAAAACACAAGTAGTATGAACATAAAACATATTTGGCATGTACAATGGCTCACCAGTATATGTAATGGATGAAAGTGCATCTATTTAATGCTGAAAATAGATCTTGAGAAACTACCCATTCGCAAGAAGTTAAAACACATCACCATCCTATTTTTCCAGCAAGAAGGTGTTGTTTCCTATTTATTGATATATATTTGAAAGTTCCAAACCACAAGGGATCAAATTTTCCATTCTTTCCCTTGTCCTCTCTCCTAACATCCCATCTGAGCACCAAATATCTTAGTTATAAGGATTTGTCCCTTGCCTTTTGGTTAAAAAAACCCTTCATATTTCCTGATATTTGATCAGATTATGAATTACTTTCTCTCTATTTTATTATGTCTCTAACTATTCATTTATTTTCCTAGTCAGATAATTGGGCTCCTCCTCAACGTCATGTAGAATTTTGTCCATTGGTATAGCTAATTAAACATGAAACATTGCATATTTTCTACAGACCAACTAAAAAGGAGACCTCCCAGTTGATCTTTTGGTAGTAACTCTATTGGCCCATAATGCAAATTTCAGCTGTGAGTCCCAATTTTTCTAATTATCAGCTATGGTCTTTTTAATAATCCTCACTATTGTTTTATTTGAATATTTAGCTAGTCCATTTCCCTACAAGTAGTAATTGGTGGAGTGACTTATCATGATATTGTAATTTTGACATAAACTAATAAACTTGGCAGACTTAAATAGTTTAGCATTGTTAGTGATAATCTTCATTTGACAATGAAATCTAGAAAGGATATTCTTCTCCATAAACTTTATGACCACTGCATCAATTGCATTCCGAGATGGGTTGGCCTCCATGGATTTGGTGAAATAATATGTGGTTGTAAGTATTGATTTGTGTTGACCACTGTATGGTGGGTGTATTTCTCCAATGAAGTCTATCCCACATTTCTAAAGGGCTCCTCTACAAAGATAGGGATAAAGGGGAGGGGTTTCAACCTCTATTCTCTGCAAAAAATTAACATTTTTCATAGGCCCTAACATATGTATGCACCTCACCAAATAACTTGGGCCAATAAACACCATTTTTGAGGATATTATGGGTTGTGGATTTCCATCTATAATGTCCCCCATAGATACAACTATGGAATTCATTAATCACCTTAGGAATTTCCTCTTCTACCAGACATAATAGCAGAATCCCCACCGACTACTTCGAGTACCATTGTCCATTTGAGATAACAAACTTCTGGGCTGGTAGCCTCAAGGCCTTGTATTTAACTTTGTCAAAATTCAATGGGCATTTGAAAAAGATAAATAATGGACAAGATATTTATACCAGTGCCAGAGTAGGTACTTCATCTGGATTTTCTCTATTGATGTCTCAATGCTCTTTTGTTCCTCTTCTCCTTTATTATACTTTATCCTTCCTTTTTTTCAAACAGGTTTATGCCCAAGGCCTGATAGTTGGCCTTAGAAAATATTTTAGCTAATACTTGCCCCTTGATCAATATGGTGGGTTTGATATCGATATCATAGTCTTGAATCTTGGCAATACATTTACCTCTCTTGCCCTCATTATCTCCCTGCACGAGAATATCTTTCACAACAGTTGTAGGATAATAAGCAATTATATTTTCCTACAAGACATAGATTTGAAAGGCCTTCATAGCTTTGACCAAGGCATAAGCCTATTTTTCTAAAATATTATATTTCAACTCCACTTCTCTGAACACTTGACTAAAAAATACAATTAGTTTCTCCCCTCCTTCACTATTTTTCTGCAATAAAACAACTTCCACCGTGTTAGGAGAGGCAAAAAATAAAAAGAGGAATGGTCTCTGGTAATTCAGGCTAGCTAAGACTGGGGCTTATGCAAAATCATTTTTAATTATGGAGAATGACTCCCAAGCTTCAATATTCCACTTGACCTCCCCATCCTTCTTTAACATTTCTGTGATTTCTTATTAAATTTGAGGAGAAAATGGTATAAATCTTATCAGAAAAATTATTCTTCCCAAGAAAACTTGAATTTCTTTCCTATTCCTTGGTAATGGAATATTGTTAATGGCCTCCAACCTTTTCGGATCAATCTTCACTCCTTCCCTTACCACAATAAGTCCCAATAGCTTTCCTTTGCTTAAAGAAAACTATGATTTTTGTAGGTCAAAAGATAGACCATACCTCCTACATTTCGAAAAGTTAGTTGCAAGTGTTTAAGGTGTTCTTCATCTGATTTTGAGAAAACGGTTATGTTATCCAGGTAAATCACCATGAATTTATCTCATGCTCCAATAAATTCTATATCAATTGCTCTTTGGAAAATAGCTCCAACATTTATGAGGCCAAAAGACATTCTGACATACATAAATGTTCCCCAAGGTGTAGTAAAATTTGTTTTCATTTGTTCCTTGGGGTGTAAAGTGACCTAATTGTATCCAGAAAAACCATCCATCATGGACATTCAGGTAGAACCTACTACTTTCTACAAAATATAATCCATTTTAGGAAAAGGGTAGTTCTCTTTCCACTATGTTGTTTTAACCCTAGAGACAACCTCTATTTGAGAAGAGGTATGTGCCTAGGACATCTATACAAAAAGATAATAATATTGCTTTCTATCCCATTATTATTATTATTATTGAGAGATGATTTTCACTGGTAATGTAAAGGAAAAATTCTTGAAATAGAAATACTTCTAAAGATGGCATTACCTCCTATGAAAATGAATTAAAAGTTGTAGCAAGGTGAGAGATAGAACAATGGAAGGTTCAAAACAAAAGGTTACAACTACATAATTTTGTATTTAAACCTTAGTAGAATGCATCAAAGACTTAGAGAATGTATGTATGTGTGGAAAAAGGGAGCATAGAATTAAGGTTATTTGATTAAAATTTACATGTACTCTGAGCAAAGTAAATCTATATCATAAAAATAACCAAAAACTTTATAACATTTTTCTTAAAGAAGAGGAAACGATATATGACTTGCAATAGCAAGAAACACATATTATATCCAAAAATTTGTTTGGAATCATCCAGGAATCTTTTATTAAACTCCAGAAAAGATAACGCGTTACCCAACAACATTTTCTCTTTGAAGTCAACATTTGAAACCCCAAAAATGGTTCTCCAAAGTCTTTTTGTAGTGAAATTATAAAGATGACAGTTATAAACACTGTTAACTACCATAAATTTCTTATACTATTTTAAAAACTAATCTAAGCTCTATTCGGTCCTCCTGAGGACTTAAACTTTAAAACTTAAATATATTGGCTCAAAATTACAATTATAATATATATTGAAATATTTCATGAAAGAATCCATGTGGTTGATTTTCATTGGGTGAGTTGTGATTTTTGAGTAGGCTAGCTTGTAGAAGTTCCAAGTTCAGTTTCTTCACTTGGTGACATCAATGCCCTGCACTTTTTCCAAATTGATAAATCTAAACATGGGGACTTGATAAACCTGACATGAGCCATCCTGAATCTCGTAATTTAGATGTAGGTTGGTTTCTCTGTGAGGTGGGTTTTGACCAACCATAGCAACTGTAAATCTCTCTACAAATAATTCACATTGGTAGAGCCCTTAAATATTATTGTTTTCTCATATGAAGAATGAATCTTACCTTTTTCATTGACTAACTGTGACACATAGTCTCCTAGCGGAGCAGATTACCTTGTTGATCCAAACATGAGGGAAATCCTACCTTGATCCTTTTGTCAAAGTATGTATTGAATTTTAAAAAATATTCCTTGATATCTCCCAACTTTTCCTTTGTATTTTTTTTATAAATATTTTTTTGTACCATTTTATTTATTTATAGAACAAGAGGTGTTTTTTATTTAATCTCCATAGTTCTTAATTCTTCATATGATTTAGAATTAAGAAAATCAATCATTTTCTTTGCTAACTAGACACTTTTTTGGGATTTTTCTTTACTAGAAGCAATGATCACTTCTAAATATCTAACAATGGTTTTCTTCTCTACCATAATCAACGTATAATCCCAAATTATTTTCACATGTAGAATGATGTCATTCCAAATTATCTCTCTGGCCTGTATGAGAGACATATTTCCTTTCAACGTCTCCTTCAGTTCGTTGATATCATCACATCATGTTTGATATTTCTTCAAATGTTGTGATGCAGTTTCCTTTGCCATATTCAGTTATCCCTCTTTAATATTCAAATTCACTTTAGTTTCATCCATATCTTCTGTATTTTCTTCATTTCATCATGCTCTGAAATCTTTAATTTTGTCATGACCCTAGTAATTTTATCAACAACGCCTTCGAAATCTCGTTGCACAACAATTATGCACACATGAGTATTTATTTTCTACTGCAATATTGCATTAAATTCTCTCAAATAGGCCACTTCCTTATTCCTTTCAAGTAATTTGTGAGATATGAGTTCCTTCTTTTTTTCACCTTAAGCCACTTCGGAAGCCATAACATCTTCAACTACATTCAGCTTCAACTTCTTCCTCGATATTTTAATGTCTGATTCTACCCCCTGTGAAATGTTTTGAACAACATTTTTATCTTTCGGGTTTACTCCAAGCTTGGAAATTAGCTTCTTAAGTTCCTCATTCTGCGTATGCAGAGCTCTAGAATTGGATTTTTCTAATTTTAATTAATTTATTACCTTCTCCAATAAAGCTTCTGCTTTATTTGCCGCCAATGATGACTTTTTAAAATCACTGTAAATAAGTTCCCTAATTATTGTGTGAAGATTGATTTTGTCAAGAAATGGAATGTCCCTTGCATCCACAGTTAAGTTTGCAGTTTTGAATCCTAATAGAGAAGAAATTGTCAAATAATAAGGATGAGAAAATAAAATTTTAGTCTATTTATTTCTAAATCCATGGCTGACAGTAATCTAGTATGATACTCTAATACTGATTGGGCTTCAAGCAGGGAAGCCACATTCTCCCTAATATTTTTATTCTTCTCTTCAATATATTCATATGACTCCTTCATGGTAGTAATAGAGGTTTGTTCAA
This sequence comes from Pinus taeda, assembly GCA_000404065.3. Lineage (NCBI taxonomy): Eukaryota > Viridiplantae > Streptophyta > Pinopsida > Pinales > Pinaceae > Pinus > Pinus taeda. The sequence continues at coordinate 210,479 of APFE031261487.1, forward strand.
CTCCTTCAGGAATAGGCGAAGAAGGTGTGCATCTCACTTCTATTAATTGTAATTGAAAACCAATTAAAGAAGAGGAAATTTCTACCACAAGTCCATATTCCTTTCCCTTTCCATTTAATCTTAATTTCTTAGAAGCGGGGTTGGTTTCTTCATCTAGTTCAATGATCTCTTCAATTATTCTCTTAAATCCTCTCTATGTAGGGTGTGGATTTTCACATGTAGAATGACGTCATTCCAAATTATCTCTCTGGCCTGTATGAGAGACATATTTCCTTTCAACGTCTCCTTCAGTTCGTTGATCTCATCACATCATGTTTGATATTTCTTCAAATGTTGTGATGCAGTTTCCTTTGCCATATTCAGTTATCCCTCTTTAATATTCAAATTCACTTTAGTGTCATCCATATCTTATGTATTTTCTTCATTTCATCATGCTCTGAAATCTTTAATTTTGTCATGACCCTAGTAAGTTTATCAACAGGGCCTTCGAAATCTCGTTTCACAACAATTATGCACACATGATTATTTATTTTCTACTGCAATATTGCATTCAATTCTCTCAAATAGGCCACTTCCTTATTCCTTTCAAGTAATTTGTGAGATATGAGTTCCTTCTGTTTTTCACCTTAAGCCACTTCGGAAGCCATAACATCTTCAACTGTATTCAGCTTCAACTTCTCCCTCGATATTTTAATGTCTGATTCTACCCCCTGTGAAATGTTTTGAACAACATTTTTATCTTTCAGGTTTACTCCAAGCTTGGCAATTAGCTTCTTAAGTTCCTCATTCTGCGTATGCAGAGCTCTAGAATTGGATTTTTCTAATTTTAATTAATTTATTACCTTCTCCAATAAAGCTTCTGCTTTATTTTCCGCCAGTGATGACTTTTTTAAATCACTGTAAATAAGTTCCCTAATTTTTGTGTGAAGATTGATTTTGTTAGGAAATGGAATGTCCCTTGCATCCACAGTTAAGTTTGCAGTTTTGAATCCTAATAGAGAAGAAATTGTCAAATAATAAGGATGAGAAAATAAAATTTTAGTCTATTTATTTCTAAATCCATGGCTGACAGTAATCTAGTATGATACTCTAATACTGATTGGGCTTCAAGCAGGGAAGCCACATTCTCCCTAATATTTTATTCTTCTCTTCAATATATTCATATGACTCCTTCATGGTAGTAATAGAGGTTTGTTCAACTCCTTCAGGAATAGGAGAAGAAGGTGTGCATCTCACTTCTATTAATTGTAATTGAAAACCAATTAAAGAAGAGGAAATTTCTACCACAAGTCCATATTCCTTTCCCTTTCCATTTAATCTTGATTTCTTAGAAGCGGGGTTGGTTTCTTCATCTAGTTCAATGATCTCTTCAATTATTCTCTTAAATCCTCTCTATGTAGGGTGTGGATTTTCACATGTAGAATGATGTCATTCCAAATTATCTCTCTGGCCTGTATGAGAGACATATTTCCTTTCAACGTCTCCTTCAGTTCGTTGATCTCATCACATCATGTTTGATATTTCTTCAAATGTTGTGATGTAGTTTCCTTTGCCATATTCAGTTATCCCTCTTTAATATTCAAATTCACTTTAGTGTCATCCATATCTTCTGTATTTTCTTCATTTCATCATGCTCTGAAATCTTTAATTTTTTCATGACCCTAGTAAGTTTATCAACAGGGCCTTCGAAATCTCGTTGCACAACAATTATGCACACATGAGTATTTATTTTCTACTGCAATATTGCATTCAATTCTCTCAAATAGGCCACTTCCTTATTCCTTTCAAGTAATTTGCGAGATATGAGTTCCTTCTGTTTTTCACCTTAAGCCACTTCAGAAGCCATAACATCTTCAACTACATTCAGCTTCAACTTCTTCCTCGATATTTTAATGTCTAATTCTACCCCCTGTGAAATGTTTTGAACAACATTTTTATCTTTCAGGTTTACTCCAAGCTTGGCAATTAGCTTCTTAAGTTCCTCATTCTGCGTATGCAGAGCTCTAGAATTGGATTTTTCTAATTTTAATTAATTTATTACCTTCTCCAATAAAGCTTCTGCTTTATTTTCCGCCAGTGATGACTTTTTTAAATCACTGTAAATAAGTTCCCTAATTTTTGTGTGAAGATTGATTTTGTTAGGAAATGGAATGTCCCTTGCATCCACAGTTAAGTTTGCAGTTTTGAATCCTAATAGAGAAGAAATTGTCAAATAATAAGGATGAGAAAATAAAATTTTAGTCTATTTATTTCTAAATCCATGGCTGACAGTAATCTAGTATGATACTCTAATACTGATTGGGCTTCAAGCAGGGAAGCCACATTCTCCCTAATATTTTATTCTTCTCTTCAATATATTCATATGACTCCTTCATGGTAGTAATAGAGGTTTGTTCAACTCCTTCAGGAATAGGAGAAGAAGGTGTGCATCTCACTTCTATTAATTGTAATTGAAAACCAATTAAAGAAGAGGAAATTTCTACCACAAGTCCATATTCCTTTCCCTTTCCATTTAATCTTGATTTCTTAGAAGCGGGGTTGGTTTCTTCATCTAGTTCAATGATCTCTTCAATTATTCTCTTAAATCCTCTCTATGTAGGGTGTGGATTTTCAACCTCCATCCCCTTTTGTACTTCAAATTAACAACCATTAGCCATTCTTTTCTATCTCAGGCCTTGATTCATGAATGTATGGAGCATAGGAATTCTCCACCCTTCTTCTTGAATTAAATTGATGAGTATCATAAGACCATTTGTCTCCTTTCTGAAAGTACATGTCTTGAAGCATTTTATCAACTTCCTCCATAGCCTGTCTATTATTTACATTAAAAGGCCCAAACATTTTTGGAAACTTGAAAAAATACCCCTTCTTTGTTGGTACAAAATGAATTCGATCTATATTTAAACTTTGTCTAATGAATTCCAATGTGAATAGTCTCATTGGTACAAACTATTTGAGTCTATAAGGGGCAACCTCTTCTCGATACAATCTAATTTCAACATAATCTTCAAACTAAAAATAAACTCCTACTTCGACATCTTTAATAAGATGTACAAAGGATTGGGATTTTGGCAAGAGGCATGGTGGAACATAGTTGTTTATGATAGAATAGACAACTGATATAAAAGAGGCAATGAAATATGGAAAACCCTCATAGTTAGGGTGACTTCATATAGTTTTGGTCCAGTTCACCACTGATTTGTTTCTTTTATGATAATCCATTATGTTCAAGCCCGAAAGCATGAATCTTTATACATGAACATAGTGGAATAAGTAAACCAATGGAGATGTGAATATGAAGCAACCAGTAAGATTCATGTTTGACAATTGAGAATTCACTAAACCCTCCCAAAACGTTGGTACATCAAGAGTCACTTCGAGTTCCATGACCAAATTAAACATTCCTATAATTGCACAATCAATAGTAAAGTATTTTCTTTCTCCAAAACCCTAGAAATTACTTGCAAAATTGGTTGAATGTCTTAAAAAAAAACAATCTGAGGGAAACACAGTTGGTTCCAGAGATAAAGTGTTTCCAACTAGCATAAGATGGAAAGAAAATTTAGCACAATCTCCTCCAGGAAATTTTTGGAAACCAGATATCAAAGTTTCTTCAGAAAAACAAGTATAATTCCGAGAGTGTGGAAAATCAAGGACTTGTTGAATAAACAAGGAAGAAACTTGGAAAATATTCTCCCTAAGTGAATTCATCACAAAACATTTATGGGGATAAAGAGAAGAAGTCAGAAAAATTCTAGGAAGAAAAATGTTTGAGGGATAGTTGTAGAAAATACTCATGACTTTACAACTCTAGAATATATAGGGGGACTTATTTGACCAGTGAGAATTTTCTTACGTGGAGCCATAAGGTTTAGTGTGTAGATAGGGTCAAAATTGTCCCTTTCAGTGTCTATAAGAGGAAATTGGGTTGCAAAACCATCATAGATACTTTCTTCGACATTTTTGAACAATTGAATAAGTGTACACTATGCATAAATACATGGTAACATTAATATGACATTGTACTTTGAAATTGACAAGTTGGCAGACGTAGGTGTACTTTGGTACACTCCAAGGTGAATACCAGATAAACAGATTATGAGCATAAAAATGAGGCTTTATGGGTAAACGGGGAAAATGTGAGGGAAAAATGAAATTTAATGTGGAAGGGACATATGTATGGCATGATATTGTACTGGTGATGTGGGGATGATGACATAGCGATGATGATGTGGGGAGGATGACATTGGGTGTCAGGTGACATGGAGATTTGACATGGTATTATCTCGCTTTCTTGTTAAAACATGCTCACTTATCGTAGAATCCAATGAAATCTACTTATTGCCCACAGGAGCACTCGCAGTGGTAAGCGGTCCAACTCGCTAGTGGTGTCATATATGATCATGATAGTTGATCATGGAAAGTTGTTTTACCACCAAACAATCTATGGGGGCACTTGCGTCGATATCCTCTTCATTGTTTTTGTTGTTGGGTTTCTCTGATGGGGAAGGCCCGATGGCACTGATGACATTATGTTTTAAGCTTACCTAATCATTAACCTTTGCTTTTCTCAGTCAGGTCCCAATATCGACATAAAATTTAATTTAATCCCACACAACCTTTGACCTAATATTAATCCCATTTACTGAAAATAAGTCATCATCCAAATAATTTTGACTTTTCTCTTATGGGATTCTTTTGTGTTTTTTGGATATACAATTTTTTCTTTTACATTTTGAACATAGTGAAAGACGCGCTACAACATCTGTCTCCACTTAGGGATAATGTTTTGGAACAAAACACTAAGAACCACAGATTAGTGCCTTCATCTTAGGCATGGAGTCACATTATATATTAAAACATTACAATGAGAGGCTCACTAGATACTTACATTGAACATACTGGTATTTACAATGGAAGAATTAAAAAGACTTAAATGTTGGAAGTAATTTTTCAAATACTTCCCATTCATAGGTAGATGCAGTAGTTCTCCATCTAAATTTTCCAAAATGAAAGTATTGTTTGATCAATTTTACCATGCTTACCTTTATCTTCCCTTCTTACATCCCATCTTAAGACAAGGACCCCAAGCGGAAAAGCTATTTCTTTGGCTTTTCTGTCAAAAATGAGCTTCATCTTTTCTTGGTCATTGATCAATTTCTCAATCTCTATTCTCATTCAGTGATACTATATGGTTTACCCTTCGATACAATGCAATTTTTTCCTCTTCAACATCGTGAATGAGCACAGCTACTGGCTAGTTGACTAGGGAAGAGTGTTTCTACTCCATATGCCAATTCAAAACGTGACTTATCAGTAGATATTTTGGTAATCACTATGTTTTCCATAAGGCAAACTTTGATTTAGAATCCCAATTCATTTTTCTTTTCTACAATTATTTTCTTGAGTATCCTTATGATAGATTTATTAGAATATTCTACCAACCCATTTCCTTGAGGGTAATATGTAGTAGAATGGGAAAGAATAATATTGTAATCATGGAAGAAATTAATTAATTATGCAGGTTTGACTAGAGCATTTTTTGTGAGTAATTTCTTAGGGCATCTGAATGTTGTAAAAATATTTTCTTCTAGGAAATTGGTCACCACTGTATCAGTTGCCTTCCTAGTTAGAATTGCTTCCACTCACTTTCGATCAATTCTGACTCCTTCGTTCAATATGATATGCCCAAACAATTTCACTTATCTTAAAGAAAAATGGGAGTTCTTTGGATTTAGTGATAACCCATATTTTTTGGACTTCTCAAATATATGTTGAAGATGTTCTAGATGATCTTCATCAAATTTGGAAAATAATGTAATATCATCTAAATGTATGACACAAATTTATTCTTTTCTCCCACAAAGGATATATCCATAACCCTCTGAATGGTTGCACTAATATTGATCAACCCAAATGGCATTTTTGCATACATAAAAGTTCCCCATGGGGTTGTGAAGATATTTTCTTCTGATCATCTGGGTGCACTGTAATTTGATTGTATCTTGAGAACCCATCAATCATGGACAACCTTGAAGATCTTGTGACTCTCTACAAAATATTATCCATTTTTGGAAGAGGGTAATTTTCCTTCAATGATGCTCTATTTAGATTTCAGAAATCTATACATAATTTGATTTCTCCATTTTTCTTCCTCATGGGCACTAAATTAGCAACCCAGTCTGAATATCTCAAAGGAACAATTATATTTTCCTACAAAAGTTTCTTCACTTCCTTTTCTATTGAAGACAAAAGAAAAGGATTGATCTATCTTAACTTTTGTTTATATGGTTTGACCCACAGCTTCAAATAGATCTTATGATCAATACTGTCTTGGTCATAAGTTTTAAGGTCTTCATAAGACCATGCAATAAAATCAGAATATTTTTTAAATAGATCTACATGCCTGTTCTCATAATCTTTAGAGATTCCTTTTTCCATCTTGACAAGTTTGGGTTGTTTTTTAGTTCCAATGTTATAATCTTCAACATCCTCCTCCCAACTTTTCTTATTGACACTTATTCGAACATCATTTGCATCAAACAATTTCTCCAAAGGTACCAAACGTTTGGGAATCACATTACCTTTTAGTTGAATAATATTTTCTCCGGCCATGGAATTTTTCCAAACTGATTCATCATTAACTCCTTCCTCTACACCATTTTTAGCTTCCATTTCTTGAAAAATATGTGAGTTAGAAAATTCATCTACCACTTCCAAAAACCTTTTGATTTGTTCATGATCATCAAATACCTACTAATATTTAACATTATTGGTATAGAAGGTATGTTTCAAACTTCAAATTCATACATCAACTTTGGATTTTGTGGAGGTTTAAAAGTGTTGGATGCCACTATAAGTGAATCGACCAATCTATTACATTCCCTTGGAAGAAACTGAATATTAAAAGCTAAAAAGAAATTATCTACCTTATCTCAGACTTCATTCTGGTAAGCTCTAAGCCTTGGGTTCCTTGTTTGATACTACCCTCTAATTTGTTTCATAACTAATTATGAATCTCAAAAGACAGAAATATATTCTATCTTCATATTCTTGGTAGCTTGTTGTTGTTTAGGTAAATCCTCTCTGTAGACAGAGATGATCCCTCTACCCCGAAGTGATAATCTACTAGACACTTTCCTAAGTTGCAATTGAGAAGTGATCCAGCTGGATATTGGTGGCCACTTGCCTATTCCACTTGGACCCCCAACACTGTCTCTTTCAGTTTTTCAATTTCCTTAATTGTAGCACAGTTTACTATTTTTTGTAGTGTTTCAGGTCCTCAACTTTTGGAGCCGTTTTGAGGCCTTAAATGAAATTTTTAGGTAAAATAGAGAGATTGAAAATGACTCAAATAGGCTTGCTAGTGTTTTTTCAGCCTTCTCTTTGACATCTTTGAAACGAGGTATTATGATAGCCAAATGGAGATCATATGCCAAAGTTACAACCCCGGGAAGTTGATGTACCAATTTACCCAAACGGGACCCATAGTTTTGGTGCTTCATCTCCTAGGGTTAGGTTTTTGGATGTTTATGGTTTTCCATTATTTCTCAATAATAAATACGCCTTTGAGCCTAATTGTAACATAGTTCATAGGCAGGTAGCCACCACATCCCTTCTCAGAGATAAGCTACCATCACCTGCATTAGTCTCATTTCCATTGTGTTTGTAAGCATATCTCATTATTTGATATTAATGAAAGTGTTATTTATGTTGTAGCTCTATATTTATGGTTATATCTATAATTTGTTGTGTTCCTGTTTAAATTCGGATCAGTGGTATTAGAGCGGTATGCTCTTTCTCTATTTTTCTTTGCATGTCCCCTGTGAGGTCGAGAAGTAAGGAGTTAGGGCTCGATCTGGTTGAAGCTTTAAAAGATCAGCCTCACAAATCCTGATGGCCTCCCATGGCGGACGAAAATAAAGACAAGGGGGTAAGAGATCCTATCAAAATATTTCTTGAAGAAGCCCTCGAGCGACAAAGGAACGCGATGATGGACAACTTTTCCTAGATCCTTCAGCAGGCTACCTAAGGGAAACACATCTACTTCCAACGGCTACTTTAAAAGCACCACACCTTTTAAGGTACAAGTTGAATTTGACATTCCCATATTTGAGGGTCAGATAGATGCGGATGTGTAAATAAATGGTTAAGTCTGCTAGAAGGATATTTTTATGTTCATGATGTTTTCAGCTGGGAAAAGATGACTTCTGCACCTCTCAAAATCACTCCCCATGACAAGGACTGGTGGAAAACCTACTGCAAGTAGAAGGATGAAAGTACAGCCTCACTATTTTTAGTCACACCCACTTGGAATGCATTCTGGGATGCCATCAAGGAGTAGTACTACCATGTCAAAAGCTATGAGGATAAATACATAAAGTGGAACATGCTACAACAGGGAAGGGACCAAGATGTGCCGAAGTTTACCAATATTTTTCATACCCTTCGCACAAATTTGGGTATCAAGGATTTAGAGCAGTAATTTGTACTCAAATATCGTGGCTACCTACATAGGTACATCCAGGATGAGATGGATTTCCTAGACATCTCCTTGCTTGGCATAGCGTACCGATACACTGTCAAGATCAAGCAGAAGTTTAAATAAAAGAAGTGAGACTTTGGATTTGCAAATCCGAAGAAAAAAGGACAAATCCAATCCATAGTGACCGAATACAACCCGTCGAGCCTGCAAGAAAATAACACTGCCATGAACTTAAAGAAGCAGACGGGAAATTGGTGTGAGTTCCATAAGAGCCCCACTCACAACACAAGTGAGTGTCGAACCAGTAGTCGTTGGTGGCCGAGTTGAAAGCTTCAGAATCATATGCATGTTCTGACCCTGAGTTAGAACCCGACAAGAGGAATTATAAAGGGAAGAAGATTATTTATGCAGAGCCCAATGCCACTATTACCACCGCCAAGATCTAGAACAATGAGCCCAACAATCCATAGGAGGGGGAGCATCTTTTCCACTCACAAATGTGGGTGAAGGGTTCATCGCTACAATTCATTACCAACAGTGGCAGCCAAAAGAACCTCATTTCAGAAGATGTCGTGAAGTGGTTAGGCCTACTAACCGTGCCACACCCGCAGTCATATATCATCGGCTGGCTTCACCAGGGATGAGATCTCTGAGTCAGCGAGTAGGCTGGCCTTCCCTACAGCATCAATCCCTTCACATATGAAGTATTGTGTGATGTTGCTCCTCTCGACGTTTGTGATGTATTATTAGGAAAACCATACTTGTGGAAGCGACATGTTGTATATGAGTCTAAACCTCGCTCTGTGATTATTTCTTTGGGAAATACGCTATACAAGATACTAAAGGTTTCCCCACCTACCGCCACCTCTTTTATCTCTGTTAAGAAATGCAGTAAGATCATCTCGCAGACTAGGAAATTTATTTTCTTTATGGTTCAATCTCAAAGTAAGATAAAGATCATAGCCACACCCATGGCCCCTGGGAAGGATTCCTCCACGCATCAAAATCGGGTGGATAAGGTCATGAAAGAATACTGGGACATCTTCTCCTCACCCACAAGGGTACGATTGCACTGTTAGGTCAAGCATTCATTCCGTCAAACTCCTGGAGTGCCTACACCCAACAGGCCGAGATGTCGTCGCTCCATTGTGGAAAATGCCAAGTACAAGTAGCGAAATGATCAACATCGGCTGTCACACAACTTTCAAGTGGGCAAGAAATTCTGGTTACATTTGTAGAAAGAACACCATACAAGAGCCCATCGAAAACTCAGACTAGTCTAATAACACCATACCAAGGTTGTGGGAAATAATGCTTTGTGGTACAACATTCCTCTGTTCATTGGCTTGCACCGAGTGTTCAATGTGGACCGACCGCCCTCAACCATGCTTCCCACCATTACTAGACACACCAGAGATTGCATAACATCTCACCAGGGACCAGGTTCAACAGAAGTCTCCTTGTCTCATGGAGGCACTCAACGCAATGGGAACCATTGTTTCCTAAAAGGGGAGGAATGATCTAGGTGGATACTGGTGGCCACCCACCTATTCCACCTCGACCCCCAACACTGTCTCTTTCATTTTCTCGGTTTCCTTAATTGTAGCACAATTTACTATTTTTGGCAGTTTTCAGGTCCTGTGCTTCTGAAGTCGTTTTAAGGCCCTAAATGGTGTTTTTAGGGAAAAAGGAGAGACCAAAATCATCATGTTGAATCCCCAAAAATTGGGTCTACAACAAGGGGGATACCCACCCAGTCTGGACCTTGAAAGAAGCTCCTTTTCCGTTTGGGATGGTGGGTCTGACTGGGGATAATGGGATGAGTTTCCCAGTTTGTGTGTGTTGATAAGAATTAATATTTCTGTTTTCTTATTATTTATAAGTAAAACTCTTTTAATCTAATTCTAATTTAAAAATGCAATTGTATTCTAATGAACAAAAATATTTAAGTCTAAAACTAACCCGAGATTCAACTTTTTTACTTATGCAATCTAAAATAATTTCAAACAGCAATTGGTAATAAAGATCATTCAATCGCTACAAGAAAAGAATTCGATAAAAATGAATTGTTTCTTATAAAAAGTTAGCCAAAACAATTGTGAGAAGCAGATCGCAAAATAAGTCAATCATATATTGAGCATAAATAGAATAGTCATCACCATACAAAAGTGCCAAATGATAACTCAAACATTCAAGCTTTCATATATAAATAACTGAGCATAAAATATTACTTGGACACATAAGTAGAAACCATTAAGAGATAAAAGTACCATTGGTAACGAGTTCTACTCATGAGCTTCAGTAATATAGATTTATCTCTTCCTAATTCAACATCTACTAAGAGTACGAAAGTGCATTTCAGTAGTAGATATTAAATACAGATATCAATAAATCTTGTTCCATTCATTCATCAAAACCTCCTCTGAGGGTGCAAAAGTGCATGTTTTGAGGAAATGTTTTTGACAAATTTCAAGACCCTTCTTTAATGCATGAGAGGGATTAAAATACTACTTCCTAAATACTAAAAATAGTTTATTACAAAAATATAGGAGGTTTAAATGACCGTCCTCATCTAAGGCAAAAATAAATCAAAACTAAAACTAAAACTGAATCTGGAATTAACTATTTATATATGTTCTCTGAGATCGCAAGCATTCAGCATTAGCTGGAGGAGTGTTGGTTGGCCGACCTCTAATTTTAGTTGCCTTGTGAAAACAGAATCAGCAAGTGTTGGTGCTATCTTCTCGACAGAGTTCATAAGGCATTTGAGAGTCATGCATTGACTATGTGGTTTAACCAAGTACTGCCAGTAAGTTTCCCAATTTAACTCGGTTAACTTCTTGATCGACTATGCTCTTTCCTCAACTTTTTGTTTCCAGCATGATACAATTGTTGTGCATTTGGGAGAAATCCTAGTGCAGTATCTGAATTTGCTTTGTGCAGGTTTTCATTGACGCAGTCATGACGTTGTTTGCCGCTGTAGTTGCTTCTTCTACTACCACGCGTTGGGTGCTAAATGAAATCACTAGGTTTCAGTAAAATCCCCTTACCACCCAAGGGTGGACCTGATAAATACTGTCGGTTTTGGGGTGTGGGTCCTGCCTTTATCCTTTAGCGCTTTTCCTCATGGTATTCCATCTTACATGCGACTGAACGCTCGAGGGCTTTCCTTCTCAAGGGGTTTTGCCCAGCGCACTAATCGTGCATCAAAAATTGCTTCCTTTTTTTGATCCAAGCTTCCCAAGTGCTATTTTTGACTCCTGCACAATCTCGATGGGCCTTGGTCAGCGCGCTCTGCCTTCTTTTTAATGGTTCTTTCCTTACCGACTAGTTCTTGGTGCATTTCACCAAATCTTCATTTTCTTTGGCAAACTTCTCCACAAGCTGCTTGTTGTGGGTTTCCTATGGTTTTGGTAGATGACACATGAGCCTTAAATCTTGTGAAGTGAATGACCCAATGAGGTCTTGGCTTAGAGACTTGAATAGTCTGTCTTTTATGTCGGCACTGTCCAATACCCACTTGACCATGTTTTTGTATGGAAGAATCTTCGGTCTTGCCACTATTCGGTGAAGGAATGAACATGTAAGTTTAGTGATTGATGCCTCAGACGACCCACATGAGTCTACTGTTGCTTTAACCTCCATAACTTTGGGCTTTTCTTCTTCGAGCAGATTATACATGCCTTCCCAAGTAGTTATGCTGGAATATTTGTTATAGGTGGTTTCTGTGTATAAGGGTGTCATCTCTTTGTCCTCTGCAACCGAAGCTTTTCCCTTTTTTCCCATTATGGTCTGCACACTACTACGTATATTACTCTGCTTTCCACTCCTGCAAATTTACAAGCAAGGAAAGAATAATGGTAAAATATAAGGTGACGAGAAAGCTCTTAATGCTGAAATCATATCAAATATGTCACCTTACGTGAAATAACCTTTCGATCAGTTTTAAATCTTATCTCATAAATGACCATCAACTAACCATTAAATTGACATTAATGCCCATAACTCGGTATCAGATTATGAGAAAAACATTATTGAATGATGAACCTTGAAGATTTGCGATAAAGCATTTTTGCGATTTGCTTCGCAATATCGCTAATCCATTTTGTCAACAATCATTTATCACCTTATGCATCTGCGAGATGCGATTTATGAGATGCCTTATTGCATATCGCCAGATCGAGATATTTTACCTTAGGTGATACTTGCAGCATATGAAAGCTACGAAGTGTGATTGGTCTTTAAGGCACGCGATCTTGCATCACATTTTCTCAATTTTGGAAGTTTGTTTATATGATGTCCTCCATTACCCTTTGTGATGTGATGTTTTATTGTTAAGAGAACAATTTTATTCGGAACTTATCATAAAACTTAAGTTTTTGGGTTTTGCAAGTGTTTTCCTAATTTTATGATGGCATGTTTTGTTCAAAGGGAAATATGAGTGCTAGTTTTTAATTTTTAGAAGGGCCCCCATTTATTTAGCTTTATTACTAAAACTAAATAAAATGGGGGTTGTTGCTGGCCACAACAAATGGCAATTCACTGCGAAGAACCAGTTATCTCTCATTATCTTTTGAATTTTCTAAACTTCCAAAACAGAAATGTTTTCTGGAAAATCAAACTTTATTATAGAAATATAAAATGCATCATGCTTTCATCTGTCAATGGTAATTTGTTTCTCCTATGTTAACTTCGATTATTTACTTCCCAAAGCTAGTCATTATAATTACATCAGCCACTACTTGGTTTATAAAGATAAAAACAAAGGCTTCTCTGTAGATCAGTTTTAATTATGATAATTTGTCGTAGGTAGAGCCTCTGCTGCCAGTAGGCATTCATAGCCTCGATAGGGTTACCTGTTACCCAGCAATGATCATGTATCCTACTTGGAGAAATATACAATTTTCAAAGATAAATCCATATCCACACGTGTTGTTTTTTGTTTTCTTTTAATTCTTAAAGAATAATGTCTTAGTTTGGTAGCCAAATTATGACAATGCCATTCACTTGATTTATAACTTTGTTGAACAAGCTGGCTCATGATGAGACCCCTTGTCTTTTGATTGCAACAATCTTGAGCCATTACCCTATTGTGGTATGCAGTTTTGGCAATGTCAGCAAGTCATAATATCTATGATCATGATAAGTCGGCTCATGATGAGACCTCTTGTTCTTTAAGCTTAGATTGTATCATTGGATTATTCCTTGAAACTCATAATTCTTGAGGTGGGGAGGAAGTCATTGGTTCCTTAAGAATAGCTCTAGACGACAATTATAGAGTTTTTGGAAGGAGCTTTTCTACAGAGAATCTTTGTTTTGTTATTGATGCTTTTCATTGACTGATATAAAACAAATTCCCACTTAAAGGTTGTTTTCATCAAAATTCGTAAGATGGAAACTAGTAACATTTTCAGGTTTGTGGCATTTGACTATATCTTTCAATAATAATGATCGATTTTCCAAATCGATTCTATTTATACAAGTGAAAAAAAAAAATCTAAAAGAAACACTAATCTTTTTTGTGAATTCCGAAAGTTAACCATTTACAACCTGTTTTATTGTCAAAATAAAGCTATAAACAATAATTTACAAAAAATAGAAGAGTTCATCTTCTATGGAAAGTACTTTTTAAGGATCTGCCCATTAACAGGCAAAGATTCCTTTTTTCCTGCTAACTCTTGCAACATGAAAATGGATGGACCTATGATTTCAACAATTTGGAATGGGTCAAGCCACATTCATTGGAATTTAGAATGTTTGCCTTTTTTCTCATGAGCCTTATCCCATTTCAAAACTAACTCTCCAATTTAAAAATCCTCCCTAGATACCAGGCTTGAATCAAGGGAAGCCTTTACTAATGCTTGATGATGAGCGTGTGTGATTTTAGCCTATTCTCATTGCTCTTCTAGCTTAAGGATATGCAATTGTCTTAGTTGTAAAGATGAAGTTGGTGGTTCGTTGATAAATTCAACTAAGGCCAAAGAAGGAATTGCTAGATGAGTTGGGAGAACTACTTCTTTCCCAGAAACTAAATTAAAGGGAGAAGTGCCAATGGAAGCCTTTTGGGTTATTCGATCTGCCCATATAGCATACATCAAAGATTTTTGCCAATTTTTATGATTCTGATCAATGGTTCACTTAATGATTATGATTAAGTTTTTATTAGTTGATTCGGCCAACCCATTCCCTTGTGGGTAATAATTGGTAGAATATTTAAGCTTAAAACCTCTTTTAAGTGCAAATTCAGTCATAGCATTGCCAGAAAAATATGATGCATTATCAAACATTAAAGCAGAGGGTAAACCAAACCTGGTGATTATGAACTGATCTATGAAATCAATGATATGTTCAGCATTAGCTATCTTGAACGGAACGACTTCTACCTATTTAGTAAAATAATCTGTAGTTGTAAGGATATACCTATGTTGTTTAGAATATTGAGGAACAATCTCACCTATTATATCCAATCCCCATTGATCAAAAGGTTGATCAATATTGACTGGTTGCAAAGGCAATGATGGTTTCTTTTGTCTTCTAGTAGTAGTTTGACAAACTTGACATTTCCTTACATAGCTATGCGTATCTTTAAATAGTGTAGGCCAATAGTATCTTGCACGCAAGATTTTATGTGCTATAGCATCTCCCGCATAATGTCCACCTGCTGGTCCATCATAGAGTTCCTACAACACCTTTTCAGCTTCAGGTTTCTCAAGACATCGAAGGAGAACAGAATCGTAATTCATCCTAAAAAGTACTTCATTTACAAGTTGATATTGCTTAGCCTTCAATCTTAAAGCTCTTTTTTTTTGTATAATCTAGATTTGAAGGAGCATATCCATTCTTTAGATAAAATATGATATTAGCATATCTCGATTTAATATCGTTTAGGATTACCAAATACATTTGTACCTCTTGATTTGAAGATGATATTTCAGAAATAAGCGATGCTCCAGCCAACATGTTGCAAAAGCCCTGACCTTTTACAATATTTTTTGGCCTGATCTCAGTGTCATATTCTTGTAAGGCAGTGATCCAATTTTCTCTCTTTTCACCCACATCTTTCTGTACTAAAAGATTTCTTACTGGTGGAAACAATAGTATGATATTTGTATGGGTTTTAAGAAGAAAGGGCCTAAAATATTTGATCTCTTTGAAAACAACATAAGCTTGTCTCTGAACGTCAGAATAATTTAATTTGGCCCCTTGTAGATTTGAACTAAAGAAGGCAATTGGGGCTTCCACCTTATATTGATTGGCTTGAGTGAGTATCGCAGCATTTGACTTATCAGACGCAAATGTGTACAAAATAAAAGGATCGGAAAAATTTGGAGTCGCTAAGGATGGGGCATTAATAATCACTTGCTTAATCAGATTGAACGCTTCATATTCCTCCTGGCCCCATTTGAAATGTGAATTATTTTTTATCATTGCTTGTAATGGTGACACAATCCTTTATAAGTCTGGAACAAATCTTTTAACAAAATTAATCTGGCCAAGGAAGGATTGCACGACTTTCTTATTATATGGCAAGGATATTTCAGAAATTTCCTTAATTTTATCAGGATCAATATGGATTCTAGATTTTGACACTATAAATCCAAGAAGTTTTCCTTCACTTAACGCAAAAAAGGTCCTTTTTTGGGTTAAGTGAAATCCCATACCTTTGGCAATGTTGGAAGATTTGCTTTAAGTCTCTAAGGTGATTACCACATTTTTTAGAATATATTGTTATGTCATCCAAGTAAATCACCACTGATTTGTTTATTAATCCCTTAAATGCGATATCCATGGCCCTTTGAAATGTGGTGCCAACATTAATCAAAACAAACAACATCATTTGATATGCGTAAGTAACCCCATTTGGTTCTGAATGTGGTTTTTAACTAATCGTCAGGATGGACCAGAACCTGGTTGTAGTCGAAGAAATCATCTAAAAAGGACATTAACTCTGATCCTGCAACTGCTTGCAATATTTTTTCCATAGGAGGCAGGCAAAAATTATCCTTTTGGCAAGCTTTGTTAAAATTCTGAAAGTCAACACAAATTCTAATATCTTCATTTTTCTTTCTGACAAGAACCATGTTGGAAACCCATTTAGAATGTTGAACGGGAAAAATAATTTTGGCTTTCAATAATTTATTAAGCTCGGACTTAATCTGACTTTCCAGATTAGGATGGATCTTCCTCAGCTTTTGTTGAACAAGTTTTTCATTAGCTCTCATTGGGATAGTATGATGAATGATTGAAGTGTCGTAAGTCTTAAGGTCATCGTAGTTCTAGGCAAAGATGTTTTTTATTGTTTCAAGAGCCGAACATAGGCTAACTTTTCTTTTGGGGTTAGGCCAAGGCCTAGATTGATGTTTTGTGGCTTGGTATCAATTCCTAGATTTATTAATTCATAGTTTAGAGTTGAACTCTGAAGTTTTGAATTGATAGATCTTTTAAAACTGTCTTTCAAATCATATAGGTCTTCCAACTTGACTACAGATTTTGGTATAACATTACTGGTGCTTTCTTGTTATAACTGTTGGTCATGTTGGTCCTCATCAATTATCTGATTAGTGTAAGATCCTTCCTATGTCAGGAAACTTACAATATTAGGATCATCATTCAAAATTCTCCAGTTTGTAACATTATCAAGGATGGAGGGCCTAAAGATCAATTCGATTGAGAATCTATCTAGGCTATAGCCTTCTAAGGGAATCAGCTTGGAGGCTACATTAGCTAGGAGGTTACCAGTAGCATTTTGGAGTCTAGGAATATGTGAAATATTAAATGCTATAAAATGTTCAGTCAGATCTTCCACTAAGTATTGATAATGCTTGAAATGACCTGATACACAATGTATAGTATTTTGTACCTATTTAATAACAATCTCAAAGTCTCCAAAGACTAGTAGATACTTAATATCTAATCTGATTGCCTTGTAGAGTCCTTGGACTAGAGCTTCATATTCTGTAGTATTGTTTGTGCAATCAAACTCGAGTCTACATGTTAGCATCGTTTTGTTTCCCTCTGGACTAACTAATACACATCCTGCTCCTGCTCCATCATTAGACTTAGAACCATCAAAAAATAATTTCCAAAATAAAGATTTATTTACAAGACTTTCTACAAAATTAACACATTGTTGGGCCTCAAAATAGTCCTTATTCGCACTCCATTATTCACCAATACCTTCACATTACTTCCATATTACCTTCATGTCACCTCCATTCCACCTCCATATCATTACATTTACCTCATCATTGGGTTATATCTATGCTTTTCCAAAGTTTATTAATTCCTAACATTTTAAAGTGGATTTATGGTTAAAACTTAGAAAATAATATGCTTATACTTATACCTAACAATTAGAATGAGTTTGTTGACATGTGTAGGTACAAAGGAAGCTTCCAAGGCATCCTTATGTGACACTCTATGTTCAAATTCGAATTTGAGAAGATCATGAACCTCATGGAGAAGATCACGGACCTCATGGAGGAGATCATGGACCATAGGGTTATGTGTCACCATTGGTTGAGAAATATGTGGGTCAAAGGAGAGAATAGTGGGTTTACATTTATGAGGTTGTTATCATAGTTTTTGTATAAATAGGAGTACCTCCTCCATTCCAAGGAGAGGACTCTTAGAGCATTGTATCCAACTTATGATGGAATAGAATAAAGCTTTGTTTTACATATATTTCTATTATGTAGTTTTAGATATAAGTTTTACATATATTTCCATTATGTAGTTTTAGATAGAAGTTACCTTAATGTAGTATATGGAATAGCTTGTCACTTTGTTCTTAGGAGAATTGAGCTCACTCTAGAAGGAGCAAGGGAACATGTTATTTCATATTAGATCTTATTTTATTTAACTGCTTAGATGTTTGATGTTTGAGGATTTGATTGATGAATGAGTTTTCAATTAGAGTCTTATCAACATATGAGAGGACAACCAAGAGTCTAAGTTAGGCTCTCTCTCTCTATTTGATTTGTATGATAATTGGAATTCATCTTTTTTTGCTTTTATGTTCCAAGTTATTTCATTTAGTTTATGCTTATGGATGAATCTTAGTTTAGTTTGGATTAGTACATGAGAGGACAATCAAGAGACTAAGTTAGTCTTTCTCTCTCTGAATCTAGACAACAATTAAAGTTCATTCTCTTGTTTGCATTTCAAGTTTCTAGTTTTATGATACTGTAGGGAAGGACAACCAGGATCTCCTTAGTTAGGAGCCTCTTCCCCTGCATATTATATTGAATCATAAATAATTTCATTAGACATAGAATTAGTTGCCTACTCCTGCATATATATTGTTGGCATCATCAGAAGCTTACGAGTTTCCCTGGTCGATAATTTAATGCAGCAATTTAAGCCCACTAAATTGCCCAACAATGACACTTTTACAAGTCACAACTTAACAATGATGACATCAAATTCATGATGAGGTGGCAATTCCAAGTTTTCTTCCTTATTGCTTCATCTTACATTCTTGATGATAGATTAGGTATATTCATCATATTCATGAAATATCTACTTTTTTATTCATTTTCACCCTCCAAAGGGTCTTTGATCAATATCAGAATCTTTTGAGTCATCGTGCAATTTCTTCTTTATGTTTCAGTCCATGATTTGCTTCATGTCTCCACGATAGATTTTTTGGGGTTTCTTATCTACAGGTGTCTCTTCATGCTATTCCTTGCTATTTACTCTTGATTATCACCTTGTAATTATTTGAAGGTACTCCTTCCAATGAAAAGCATTCATGACAAGGCAATATCAGTCTTAAAAACATATATTCTAACACTACCTATCTCCTAGAATGATCTACTCATGATAGGCATGTGAAAGAGTTAAAAGAAGTGGGCTCAATTAAGAGGGCACAATAAAACTCATCAACGACTTAGAAGGTCTCCATTGTTCATTTTTATTGTACTATGCACTATGAGGAAAATATCTCCTTGGTCCAACATGGTGGCGGAAGTCGAAGGGACAAGGTGGAAAACTTCATGCTTCATGGTTGCACTATGCGCTCCAAAGAAAAGAAAGGAAATCTTAAAAGCACAGTTTGACTAGTCAAGGGTGATGGGAGGCATCCTTTATCCTTCCCTACTGTGTTATGTGCTCAAAGGAAGGGACAAAGTAAGGCTTAGTGTGCACGAGTGCATTGGGAAGGAGGGAAGGTGAAAGGTTCAGCCTTCAGGATTGTGCTATGTGTTCAAAGTGAAAGAAGACTTCAAGGAGAGCGTAGTTTGACTAGTCAAAGGTAAGGAGGAGGCTTCCTTCATCCTTCCATATTGTTCCATGTGCTCTAGAGGAATAATTTAATCCAATACTTGGCACAAAGTGCATTGGGGAAGGGGAAAGAGTGAGGCTTCATCCTTTGGGAGTGCACCATGCGCTCAAAGGAAGAGGAGGCTTGAGAGAAAGTGTAGTTTTCTTTAACACGTGGTCATGGTTTATTTTTAATTCACTTTTCATCCTATTATAGCATATTTTGACCCAATAGTGGTTGGTTTACCATTTGGAGTGCACTTTTAATCGAGGGAGACCATAGGGATGAAGCCACTTTTCCTATGAGGGTTTTAACTACACTAGGTGGCTATGAGGATATTTGCTTTACAATTTTTCCCTCTACAAAAGGGTGAAAGAGGTTTGTGTTACTAGATAGGAGGGCTTTATGTGTCATGTAAGGTAGAGGTGACCAAAACTTAGTGAAGTGAGTCAATATGAGCAAGAAGGGTCAAGAGACTGCCCTTGGGAGGATCATAATGTGCAACAGAATTAGGGTGATATTGAGAGGGACTACTTGCACCAATATTTAGGATTAGGATTATGTCATTGAGGCCTATGAATAGGTTTATATTTGCATGAAATAAGAGGGCTAAATGCTTCACAAATTGTACTGGGCTAAAGGACCAAGAAGGGCTCTAAAATGGCTAAGTGTGGGATCAACAGAGTAAAAGAGGAAAATGCATTTGGACATGATTTCATCTTGGATCACACACATAAAAATATAAATACAAGATAGAATAATAAATAAGACTCGTGAATTACAATCACACCTCGATATGACAGCAAAGCGACATTTTCTTCTAAGTGTGACAGTTGAAATGATACATTACGACACTCAGAACACAAGTTACGACAACTATGACGATTGTGATCAAAACATGAGCTAAGCTATAGGAATGTTACTGCATATTATAATGATATGCAAGACCACCTAATGCATAATAGTGCACCAGAACTAACTTTGGTGTTGTGCAAAGGTGTGATAAATGCAAGAGTGAAAATCACAAAAGTGACACCCACGGCATGAGGAAAACATAAGATGACACTTGCAAAATGCAAACGACATTGAAAGTGACACATGCCAGAGTGAAGATAACATGAAAACACCACTTATAAAAGTGAAATAAATTAAAAACGACATTTGTGAATATGAAGACGACACTTCTGAAAGCGAAAATGTGAAAAAGAAGATAGTTGAGGAAACTCACCAAAATAGAAGTACAGTCACAAAAAAGTGAGGAGGATTGTCAATAAAAGTGCACACTGACTATCGACATTAATTGAGAATTATACAACCACTATCCTAGTGGAAAATTTTATGCATGTTCAAGCTTGCATAAAGGAAGTGTTCCCATGAAATCATCGAAGACTAAGCATGTGTGTGCAAGTGACTTGGTAGTGTAAAAGTAGGAAGAAGACTTGAACGCTTTGCAAAACATCCAACGATAAAGGAATAACCATAGAATGACATTTCATAAGATCAGTGGGCTCCAAAATTAAAGTGTGAGAAAAATTTTGGAGGGTGTTGATCGCAGCGACAGCACTTAGCGACACACCGATAGAACTCCAACTTCTTTGTTTAGGTTTAATTCTATGTGTGCAATGTCTCGATCTTTCAAGAAGTATTGATTCATCTTTTGGATTGCCTACTTTACCCAGTTAGAGATATATAGTCCCTCCATTCCCTTACTCCATTAAACACATATCAAGGCTTGCTAAATCATAATTATTTCAATCTAGGAAAGGGTAGTATGTGTTGCGAGTTTAATATATTCAAAGTGTGAGTTTCATCTCTGGTGTTGCTCTACTACCAATATGCTTGGATGGTACCCTAACAAAATCATTACAGGGGCACAAGTATTGCTTCTCTTCCAACGATCTTGGAAAGTAACATGGCAAAGTCACTTACTTCACCTACCTTCATAGGAAGCCTTTCTCTTCTTTCACCCTTTATTTATTTATTTAGTAGGACTATGCTTTGGAACTTATTATTTTCAATGGATGGAAGATGGATCCTGACTTATTGAGAGAAGAAGAGGTTTCCCCTTCAAAGAAGTATTTGTAGACCTCTGATATTGGTTTTCTCGCTAATTGATTTTACCCTTATCCTTTCTCTACTAGACTAGATTAGCAAGAAAAATAGTATTTACTTACAATACCAGGTTAAGGAATGACGATCCTAGAATAGATACGGGCTTTATAGTTTGACCAAAGGTTTTTCGTTCGACTAGATCATATTTTCCATTCAGACATCATTGATTTTAAATATATGTAAACTCGAGATAGAGAAGAGGTAACATATTAGCCAAGGATTGTTCTTCATCACAATTTCCCTTTTCAAATTTTTCCACATTGTGTTTTGATCCCAACAGGAGCATCTTTCATCCAAAGTCCTATTAAACAAAACAACAAGAGAATGCACGATGAGACATCAAAACAAAATTGAAAAACAAAGCAAATGCAGGCAGTACATAAAACAACATACAATAAGAAAACAAACAAATGCAAAGACTCGATGGAGAGAAAGATAGAGGGTGTGTGCAATGCAAGTAAAACTAAATGCAACTAAGCCTACTCCTAACGTAATCAACTAGAAGGTCAGGGCTAACTGTAATGATATTTCCAATGAATCTATCATCATTCCCAACCTACAACCACAAAGATACAAGTATTGAAATCAATATAAAACAATGTGCAATAGAAACGATGAGGACTTTGAAAACTTGCACAATAAACAAAAGGTTTGGCTTATTACCAAAAGAATGTGCCATACCAATTGATTAGATCCAATTTCTAACTTTACCTTGTCGACTATACTAACCTTGTTGGTTGCTTGTGAATACACATTCATTTTTGTTTTAGTTCTTGCAAACATTATAAAAAATTATCAAAACTTGTTACTTGCATAAGATCTTGCCATGTAAGATTGCTTTAACCATTCAGTGATTGGATCTTGATATTCAAGACAACTAATTTGGAGACCCTAGGATTTATGGGAAACTTAATTTTCAATTAATGCATCTGAATCACAATAAGAATCTTTAGTATTATGATCAAATTGGTCGATTAACATAAAAGGCTCTTGATTCTCCATTGGTTCCCTTTGTATCCAATTACATGCAAAGTCAACAATAAGAAAGATTGAGGCATTCAAAATAATAGTTGACATTGTGAATCCAGGAAACCAATTAATATATTGAGTTAAAAAATATTAGAACCATGTTTCAAATCAAACTAATTACTTATATCAACACAATGGTCTTGGTAGCATGAATGATTGAAGCGATTACAATTATTCCAGGAGAGAAAATGTGCCATGTAGATGATTAGCTTCATGATATGCACAAAAGAGATAATAAGATGACCAAATTGGGAAGAATTTAACAGATAAAATCCTTCAACCCAAAATGTCCTTTATCTAAATAATCAAAATGACAAGCCTTGAAACCGTAAGTATCCATGAAATAAGTGCTTTGCAAACCTCGGTCTAGTTCAAGGGGTTGACATGAAAAGGAACTAACTAAATATGAACCTTTAATCTGATCATAAATTATATCTTGGAGATGATAAAGATCAGCTTGAAAATACCAAGAGTCCTTTAATAATGAACTCATAACTAGTGGATGAGAGTTAAGGAAAGAATTAATTATGAAAATCCGGATCCAACTTAGTTCAAAGATCTCAACAGGATTGCGAGGACCTAACATAACCATCGGTAGGAACTGAAGTGCCTCAACGTCTTAATAGGTCTCAAAATTTCTGATGGTAGATCATCAAATTTCGATGGCTTAGAAAAATCAGTAGGTAAACATGAACCACTATCACTTGTTGTATTAATGAAAACACTGTCAATGCCACTAGTTTGATCAAATTTAAGGTTAAACACATCAGATTCTTTATGGATATGAAATTGAAATACATCTATTAGAAAAGTCCCTTGATCATTTAGATTTGGAACATGTTCCTCCTTATTTTCTAAACATTTATAGTTGAATAGATCATGAATAATAGATTTTAACATTCCATCCTCTTATTGGAGTATCACAACCTCCTGTATCTGATTGCAACGATAATCAGCCGGATAAATATCGAAAGGATTTATGGGGGATGTTGGTGTGACAAACTTATAAAACATATTTGTGTACAATGAATAGTGTTCTAGAGGTGAAGAAGGATTGAAAGACTCGAGAGGAGAAGCAATAGTTGTACTTAAATCAGATTGAACTTGAAAAAACAATGGATCAAATCCATTGTCATCAATATAATGGTCAAAGATAAGCATACCAACATGATAATCAGATTGACTAAGATCTTTTAAAGATTCAAAAAACCTGACAATTTACCACTTCAGATTTGCCATCCAAAGATGTTTGAATTAAATAAAACGCAGGATCAATCTGAATTAAAAGAGCATCCCAATTCACAAATGGAGATTGTAAACTGTGAGAAACATATTCTGAATCGATACCTTGCAAATCCAAGCCCTCATAATAAGAGAATATATCATCTGTTATACTTGGATATTCCCCACCATAGGTGTTAATGGAAATAGGTATATCATGGTCATGGTTATCCAAAGTCTCAACTTGGATGTGAGGTTGAGAGTTACTTGACAAGTTATCAAGGTTAGAAGATCGGAGATCAACAAAGAAGGCAAGATTATGATCCTGAAAGTGGGGGGAAAGATAAGAGATGCCTTCAACACCTTGCTCCTCTTCATGTGAAATACAACTACCTTGTTCTTGATTACCTCTTGAAACAACAAGTTGAACATCATTATGAGTTGAAGTAGGTGAAACAATTGGATCATGAAACATATGTGGTAGAGGTTTTAAAGTATGCCCAGAAACAATCAATTTTTCATTTGGATTCAGATTCAAGATTGGACTTATGTGCATTAATATGATCTTGAAAACTCGAGGGATCAACTTTCACATTGGGCTCCATGCAATTACCGAACCATTCCAATTTTTCCTCAGTAGGATGTGAATCATAATAATTTGATGGAGGTTGAATGGACAGATCAATAGTTTGGTTTTCAGATCTCCCAACTTTAACATCATCACCAGGGGGCACCCAAATTGGTACTAGAAAAGGAGGACAAGGAACAAAAGGGATAATAGGTTCATCCTCAGAAGATTGAGGTGTTTCATGGTTATCCAAAGTTAGGGAGAGATATTCATCCAGGGGTTTGGATTCAAATGATCTGAAAGAGAGTAGAATCAAATTATGAATTTTTTCCATAATGAAATTTGAATCAACCACTCCTTCAGGAAATTCATAGAAAAGGTGAAGAAAATGATTAAAAAAATCCTTTGCAGATTCACTAGGTTCCATTCTAAGCAAATCAATTCTATCACATAAATCTTGATAATTTTACCAGTCGAAAGCTTCACGAATCTCCTTAGCAAGTTGTTCAAATGAATGGATAGAAGTAGCAGGTAATGTATGACACCATTTCTTTACTTGACCTTCAAATGTGAGTGTGAACAACCTAGTCGTGACATATTTACAATGAATTCCATTAGAGAGACAAAGATGAATAAATTGAAAGAAGTGTTTGAGGACAGTTAATTCACTCTCACCATCAAAATTGAATTGAGAAAAGTCATGAATGATTTCTGCAGGGATGGTAAAATCAAGTTGTTTAGAAAAACATCCTAGGATTATGATTTGGGAAATATCCTTTTAAGATAAGAGATACAAAACATACTCAATGGGCACAACTTATCATTTGGGCCTCCTTCTAGCCCGAAAATGTGACGATGCTAGATATTGCCAACATACAAGGGGTCTACCCAATGGAATTCCCAATTAAACCTCACATTGTTTGGAGTAGGAGCCCCATCCGGAGTATCAGACCATCCACGTTAATTGTAAGGTTTGTCTTGGTTTCAATGAATAGCATAAGAGATTATATACATAACCCTTGAACAAGCAAGTAAGTTGACATTGTGAAACACCAATTGTAATGTACAAAAGGAGACTTTCTCGAGGGGTAGAGACAAAAGTGAGCTTCTAGAAGGAATTAATAGTACTAACCTAAAAGAGACACACGAACAAAGAAAGATTCATTAGTTATCTAGCGAAATAGTTCACTTAGACACAATGATCATTAAACCACATACAACACACCTTCAACGAGATAAGTATCGAGGCCACCGAAATAGTTCAATTTCCTTAGTACATGTGAGCAAAACATATATAGAAAACAACAAAATAATAGTCCTAAGACATTCACAATACATGCATGGTAATGTGTTGACTCATCAAGCTTAAATTACAAGGTGAAAAATCCAAGTACACAGTTACAATGATGAGGCACTAGCTCCAATAGTGGAACATTAAGTCACTTCTTGCTTTTGCAAAGAATAATTTTCTCTCCTATGCCAAGTAGAGAAGCCAATACTAGCTCTCCAAAGCTTAAGCCTCCAAAATCCCTTCGCTTGAGTTATAAGGTTGATTTTATAGCAATGGGAATGACCTTTCATATCCCCATGGCTCTTGAATTACCCTCATGAATCTTGGACTTCTAATGTTTCCTTTGGAATTTTAAACAACTCTTGAACTTCTAATGACTTTTGGACTTCTCCTAAAGACATTTTTTCCATACATTACTAAGTGAATTTTCATATTCCACATATGACTCTTGGAGTTCCACACATTACATTTTGTCCTTTTCTTGAGAATACATCATTACATTCCACATGATGATGTGGCATGACACCTGGACACATATTGACCATTAGAATACACTTGTACAAGTCACAAGTCGACAATGATTACATGGACTTCATGATGAGGTGGTAATGCAAAGTTGTCATCCTTATTGCTTCATCTTGCATTCTTGATGACAGATTGGATTACTATACTTCATCTTCATGAAATATTTTATTTTTTTCTTCATTTTCACCCTCCAAAGGGTCTTTGATAAATATCAGAATCTACTGAGTCATCATCCAATGTCTTCTTTTGGTTTCAGCCCATGATCTGCTTCATGTCTCCACGATAACTTTCTTGTTCCTTCTTCTTTGTAGATATCTCTTCATGCTCTTCCTTGCTATTTTCTCTTTATTATCACCTTTTCATGCTTGGAAGTTACTCCTTCCAATTAAAATCAATCATGATGAGGCAAGTTCAATCTTAAAAGCATCTATTATAACACTACTTATCTCCTGGAATGATTTGCTCATCATAAGCCTATGAAAGAGTTAAAATAATCGGTCTCAATTAAGAGGGCACAATCAAACCCATCAGTGGCTTAGAAGTGATCCATTGTTAATTTTTACTGTGCCATGCACTATGAGGAAGAGCTCCCCTTGGTCCAGCACAGTGGGGGAAGCCAAAGGGACAAGGTGGAAAGCTTCATGCTTCATGATTGCATTATGTGCTCAAAAGAAAATAAAGGAAAGCTTAAAAGTGTAGTTTGACGAGTCAATGGTGAGGGGAGGCATCCTTTATCCTTCCCTATGATGTCGTGCACTCAAATAAAGGTAAAAAGGAAGGATTAGGGTGCACGAGCGCATTGGGAAGGAGGGAAGGTGAAAGGTTCATCCTTCATGACTGCTTTATGCACTCAAAGGGAAAGAAGACTTCAAGGAGAGCACAGTTTAACTGGTAAAAGGTAGGGAGGAGGCTTCCTTCAGCCTTCCTTACTATTCCATGCATTATAGAGGAATAATTTAAGCCAATGTTGGGCACATAGCGTATTGGGGAAGGGGGAAGGGTGAGGCTTCAACCTTCGGGAGTGTGTCATGCACTCAAAGGAAGAGGAGTCTTAAGAAAAAGCACATTTTTCTTCAACACAGGGTCATTACTACTTTTTAATGTGATTTTCATCCTAACCTAGCATGTTTTTAACCAACAAAGGGTTATTGACCATTTGGAGTGTGTTTTTCATTAAGGGAGGCCATAGGGATGAAGCCACTTTTCCTAGGATGGTTTTCACTACACTGGGAGGAAATGAAGATCATTACATTACATGTTTTTCCTCTGAAAAAATGGTGAAAGAGGTCCATGTTGCTAGCTAGGAGGTATTTATGTCTCATGTAAGGAAGATGTGACCAAAACTCAATGAAGTGAGTTAGTATGAGCAAGAAGGATCAAGAGACTTCCCTTTGGAGGATCATAATGTGCAACATATTTAGGGAAATATTGAGAGGGACTAGTTTCACAAATATTTGGGAGTAGGAATGAATCATTCATGCCTATGGATAGCTTAAGATCTGCACTTGATAAGATGGCTAAAGGCTTCACAACTTGCACTAGACTAAAGGACCAAGAAGGGTTCTAAATGGCTAAGTGTGGGATTGGCAGAGTAAAAGAGGAGAGTGCATCCGGACATGACTCAATCTTGGATCACACAAATGAAAACATAAATATAAGCCAAAAGAATACATATGATTCATGAGTTACAATCATGTCTCTAAACGACAACAAAGTGACACTTGCTTCTAAGTGCGACAGTTGAAACGACACATTACGACACTTAGAACACAAGTTACGACAATTGTGACTACTATGATCAAAAGGTGTGCTAAGTTATAGGAATGTGTCTAGCACATATTCTAATTATATGTAATACCATCTAATGTAGAAGAGTGCGCCATAACTAACGTTGGTGTTGTGCAAAGGTGTGATACATGCAGGAGTGAAAATCACAGAAGTGACACCCGCGGCATGAGGAAAACATAAGACGACACTTGCAAAATGCGAATGACCTTGAAAGAAACACATGCCAGAGTGAAGATAACATGAAAATTCCGCTTATCAAAGTAAAAACAATATCTGGGAATATGAAAACGACACTTGTGAAAGCGAAAATGCCTAAAAGACGACAGTTGAGGAAACTTGCCAAAATATAAGTACAAACACAACAAAGTGAGGAGGATTGTCAATAAAAGTGTGCATTAACTATTGACATGAGATGAGAATTGCATAGGAATCTTCCTAGTGGATGGTGTTATGCATGTTTAAGCTTACATAAAGGAAGTGTTCCCATGAAATCATCGAAGATTGAGCATGTTTGTGCAAGTGACTTGGCATTGTAAAACTAGGAAGAAGACTTGAACACTTTGCAATACATCAAAACATCATGGAGTAACCATAGAATGACAGATTGCAATATCCTTAGTAGTCTCCAAAATTAAAGTGTGAGAAAAATTTTGGAGGGTGTTGATTGCAACAACAACATGAATAAATTAGATTCCAAGGGTTTTAGCTTAAGCAATAATGATTTTCTACTGTAACATTCATTAGTTTTGTTATGAGATCTTTTGCGGTCGTTGAACCACATTATTGATTCCTTCTACTACCCATTATTTTTATTTGCACGAAACTTTGATTGGATGTGTTAAGGATGGATATATTTTCTCTATTCTTTATTTTGATAGTTATAATTGCCTTAACCCTTGTTGTATTGTAGATAATTTTTCAGCCTGTCCTCATTCTTAACCTTTAGCAAAAAATTATATTCAATCTTGACCACATAATGGAAAATGAGCCCCAATGAAGCAATGTCCAAAGCTCCAATTTTGTTTGCATGTACTTTTGTAGGTCTTTAGTATTTTATAATCAATTTCGAATTAGAATCTCAAACACTTAGTTTCTTGTGTGAGGTATGAAATGTATATGTTAACTCTAACATAATATGTTCTTTACCTTGGACAAGGTTTCCTATCTCATGGATTAGTCATCATAATTTCCATCATACTCCTTGACGGCATCAATTAAACCCCCCCATGGGATCATTTGTGGTACAATTCATAATCATCCCCATCATGTTTCACATAATAAATATCCTACCAATATTTAACATGGGGAAGGGAATTTAGGTGTACAAAATTAATATTCTTAGTGAGCAAAAATGTGTGAATAGAGAAATAACACTCTAACATATTCAACCATCTCTCCAAATGTGCTACCTCTATATTTCCTTTAAATAAACAAATAAAAAAATTAACTTGTACCTTGAAGGGTGTTATTCCTTTGGAAATGTCGTTTTTCAAAGTTTCATATACTACTGATGGGAAATGTTGAAGGATCTAGATGACATAATCCATCCTCTCATATGTTACTATCTCAAGGGATATATAAAGAAACATCTTGATAAGATATTGTGCTTTATCATCTTTATTTATGTTTATCATGTGATTTCACTTAGTTTGGTAAGGGAATTCTTCATTCAGCTCAATTAGATGAAGTTTGAGCTCCATATACTCTAAATTCATTTGGGACATGCATAAACGAATTAATATATAGCATATTTATTTTATGGCATTGATCTGAGTTTGGTTGAGAATGAAATGAAAGAACATGCAATATTGTAGAGAGAACACAAATACAATATTGAAAGTAGAGTATTACAATGAAAATCAACTTCTATGGTTGAATCAAATGGTTAAGAACATTACAATACACATTGAAATATAGAATGGTGATAGCTTGTCTCTGAGAAGAGGTGTGACTATTATGCTCATTCATAAAAATACCATAATAAGACGTTAAAACTACATTTTATAAGAATGTGAAATGAACCTAAGAATTTAAATTTCTAAACAAAAGAAACCTAATATTAGCCTGACTATGAATGAGCAGGAACATTACATTGGACAAGCATGAGTTGTCTAAAAAAAAGGGAAGTCTTTTCGAGATAACATATTTTTTGTAGTGTTATATTTTGGGTCCCTTTTACCTCATTGGATATAATTGTACAAAGATGATTTGTCTTCCCAATATTTAAGTGTAACTTCTCCCAAAAATGCATGGAAATCCTCCCAAAAAGAGTTGGGAAAAAATGAATTGAAAACTACCAATATTAAGATCTTTTTTTAGATAGTCAACTAGATCAAGCATATGTAATAGGTGCAGGACACCCTGTGTAGTTATCTAAAACCCATTATTTTGGGCATTATGCATTGATCTTATAAGAAGAGGGGAATTCTCTAAAATTTGATGTGAGGATAATGGGGATCAAGAAATTTGTAAAAGAAATCCCAAAAAGTATTAGGTATTAATTCAAAATCAAAAGCTTAATGTGTGTGTAACTATTACATATGATTTGTTCTAGAATTATTATAAGTGAATACATGAGCCTTTTGATAGTATAAAGATCACCAATAAAGCTACTAGAGAAAGAGTTAAGAGTTTTGGATACCATTATCTTAGGGTAAGTGTGTGCATTAAGGTCAAAATAAGATATGTATGTTAACATTAGATGATTTCACTTACAAATTGTTTGTATCTTATTTTATTGTATGTTAATATCAATTATGTTATGTTTATAAATGTTAAGAATTGATTTGTATTGAGAATATAGTGAAGCAACAACAAAGGAATAATTTAAGTTGTTTTGTAAGGAGGGTTATAAAGCCATGGTAGATTTTAGGTACAATCAAACCAATGATGTTTTAGTTAGAACCATCAATCATTAAGGTAAATTAGTCAACCTAATCCTTTTTGAGGTATTGTACTTTTTATAGGTAATCTAAGTCTACTAGAGTTTAATTAGTTGAATGGAGTTCAGTTTAGTTAATTGAATGGTGGGGTAATATGACTAGGAATGAACATTAACAAGTCTAGTCGAGAACAATAGGCTAGGACAACAGTAGATGAAATGGTCTAAGTCAAGTTGATGAGAAGATAATTTGGTGTTCAAGACGATAAGATAATGATCAATTTAATATTGGTTACCTTATTTAAAGTCAATGGGAAATCAGGCAACTGCAAAAAGTCGATAATTGACTCAAGCAGTCAAAGGGATTGAAGGGAGAATATAAGAGTGGTGAAGCTCAAAGGTTGGCTGGTTTTCCCAGTTAAGGGTTTCCAGGGTAAAATATTTGTGTGTTGTGTTAATATTTATAGTGTGTCATTGTATATTTTCTATTATTTAATTTCTCTCAAGTGCATTTAAGGGTTTATATGAATGGAGCTTATAGTCTAGTTTATATGTCTAATTGACTATATATTTGCAATTTTGGTATCTAAAGTGTAAATCAAGGGCCTTAAATAATTGTTAGTTGAAGGGGAAGATGATACAAATGATCAAGCTAAGACATACAAGTTTTCTAAGAGCGATAATGATAGCAGAAAAAATGAGCATGGTGAGGGTCATGTTAAGGATAACAATGAACTTGTTGATAATAAAGGGATTGGTAAGGGTATATATATGGGAAGGAGTCAAGGGATCCGATCGGGGCAGCTAAACCCTAGCTACCCTGACCTGGTTTGTGCCTCCTTTTTCTATTGCAACGATTTTCCTTGTAGGGGTTGGTTTTCCTTGATGCATCAGATGCGGATGAGGTCTACCATTGTTTCTTGATAGGAATTCTCTATTGCGTTATCATTTGGCCACTCTGGAGATTAAAGGGGGTGGCAGTCGTCTACTGCTCAATTCACACTTTGTACCTTTCCTACCACGTTTTTGGTTGTCACCATTTTGAGCAAGCTTCTTGGTCGGGCTCTGTTTCAAGTGATCTTTCTTAGTGGATCCTTGTATCTCTGTTGTCGATCTTTTTGGAGGTGTTATTGTCTCCTATGGTCGTTGTCTCAGTTCTTGCGAGGTTCTCAGCCGTTGGCTTACACTAGGCTTTGTGGCCTAGCTCTTCCTCTTGCAACCTGGTTTCTAGTCCCCTTTCTAAGCAACTTCCTATGGATTTTGGGAATGGGTCTCATGCTTAGATTTTTTTCTTCTTTTTTTTGCATTTCTATCTTGCCAGTTGGTCTGTGTGCCATATTTTCGCCCCCCATATGGGTTTCTCTCGGGTCTACGATCCCTTCATATTTTTTTATTTTATTTAGGGCTTATTCGGGCCTGCATGCCTTGGTTATTTATGGTTAGGCCTACATGCTCAAATATCGATGCTCTATGGTCTAAGGTTTTTGACATTACGGTTTTATTCCCTACACATGTTTGGTAGATATTAACTTTGCTTTTTGTCACATTTTTGCTCAAGATCGCATACACACATGGTGTGTCTACAAAATGTAATTTTTATTCCCCGTTTACATAATAAAAATTATGGTTTTTTTTTCTTAAAAAAGAAAATAAAAAAATTGATAAGTAATTTGGATACATATAATAAAATTAAATAAAACATTATATCTAAAATGTTAAATTTATACTTTGATAAACTTATTATTTTTGTTTCATTTAAAAATATTTCTTACTATAAATAAATTATTTATCAACAACCATTATTAACTTTTATTTAGTTTGATATCAATCCATTTATTTTAAATTTTTTAAATAATATTATTCCTAATAACTTACTTTACATTCCCACAAATATTATATATTATAACTTGAAACTTACTAAAATATGCCTATGCAGGAAAACAAATCAACTAGCCTTAAACCTTAGAGATCTAAACAATTTGAAGTGTATCCATATATGATAGTGAATTGTAGGTGAAAAAATGACTATGAGGTGATAATTGAGAACCTCATATTTTTTTAATGGAAAGGGATGACATTTTTGTTGTGTTTCATGATATGGTTTAATATTCATGTGTATTTTATTTGTTAATAGGCACAATTACATTATTCTGGTCATAAAAAATATGACGATTGTTTTAATTGTGAATTAATATAAAAATGTAATACATATTTGTATTTGTTTTATAAGTGGGGGTAATTTACCTGTAAGTTTAATTATTTTTACACGGAAGTTTATTTGTGTCAATTTGAGGGTTGTAGAAATAATATGGTCATGATCACTGATCATTGTTAGGGTGAATTTTATTTATTGGATTTTAAGAAAAATGATAAGGAATTATTTCCCAAATGAATTATAGATGTTTTAAATTTAGAATTTTTTTTTGTACATAGGGGATACATGGAGTGAGATCATTTTATTCGAAAAATTCAGAATGAAGATAGTAAGAATTCTTCATTATGAATGGTCTTGATGATGGATCTCCATAGGGATTTGAAACATTGACAAATATTGGTTATTACTGTGAATATTTTGAAGCTTAACTAAACAAAAAATGAACCACAAGTGTCTTAAATCCAGAATTATTTCCCTGTATGGAGGGGATACGTGGAGTGAGATCATTTTACTCAAAAAAATCGGAATGAAGATAGCAAAAAGTCTTCATTCAGAATGGTCCTGATGATGGATCCTCGTTGGGATTTGAAACGTTGACAAGTATTGGTTATTACTGTGGACACTCCAAAGCTTAACTCAACAAAAATTGAACCATAGATGTCTTAAATCCAGAATTATTTCCCTATACGGAGGGGATACATGGAGTGAGATCATTTTACTCGAAAAATTCAAAATGAAGATAGCAAGAAGTCTTCATTCAGAATGGTCTTGATGATGGATCTCCATTGGGATTTGAAACGTTGACAAATATGGGTTATTACTGTGGATACTCCGAAGCTTAACTCAACAAAAAATGAACCACAGATGTCTTAAATCCAGAATTATTTCCCTGTATAAAGGGGATACATGGAGTGATATCATTTTACTCAAAAAACTCATAATGAAGATAGCAAGAAGTCTTCATTCGGAATGGTCATGATGATGGATCCCCATTGGGATTTGAAACGTTGACAAATATTTATTATTATTGTGGATACTCTGAAGCTTAACTCAACAAATAAATGAACCACAGATGTCTTAATTCCAAAATTATTTGGTTTGTTTTAGAATTTCATTTTTATGTTAAAAAAGACTCGAGAGAAGCTTTCCTAAATTGCCATAGTTTTAATGAGTTAAGTTAGGGAGATTGGTGGTGTTACAGATGTTTTAAAGTTAAAATTTAATGTGGGCATACATAGGAAATTCTAAGAGAAAATGGTTTTTATCCTCCACTTTCTTAGTATTATAAAGATGGAAAAATCCTTTCTTTCTATAACATATTAGAAATTGTCCAACACCCTTCTTCACTATGGAGCTCGTGAGATGATCTTAGTTTGACAATGTCAGTGTTCTTATTTAAACTAACCATAATAGAAATATATTTTTGATCTTCTAGATTGGGGTTAATGACCTCTTTATAGTATCTTAATTTTCTCTTATCAATTATTTATTTGATACACTACAATTGCTCCTTAAATTTAGATGTAATAACATTTTTTATTGCATCAATATTTGCAAAGTCACTTTTTCTATTTTCTAATGGTTTAGCCAATACTTAACATCTTTATGTCAACCGCTTTTAAGTTGCAAGTCGCTTTGACTAAAGTTTTAAGCAACTTTAAAAAGCATTAACCTCATGTTGTCTTATGTTTGTACATTAAATACTTGGTCATAAAAATATTTTCAATTAAAAAAAAAAAAACTAACTTGCTTGAAAAGAATAAGAAAAACCATAATGTTTCTAATTTTAAGATTATTAATTATAAAACACTTCTAAATTTACTTAAAAAATTATAATATTTCAACCCAAACATTTGTATTTATTACCATTTTTATTTATATATTTTATATTTACGACCTATTTAAAATCTATAGATGGTATCTTTTCGTAGTGTTTTCAATAATTTTAAACAAGGCCGCATAGCTAGCGTTCCGTGCCACTTAGTTTAATAAAATATTTTAATGTCATGACGTGTTGTATGTACTCCAAACAATAATAAAATTGTAAAAATGAGTTATATGAATATTTGTTTAACTTTTTTTTAT
>APFE031261491.1:1341-172917 GCA_000404065.3 Pinus taeda
ATTGCTCCATCTGTAATATCCATGTTGTGGGATCCTTGCCATCAAAATTCCTCATATCGATTTTTGGAATATGGTGGGCCTTCGATCCAACATTAGATTCTATGGAATCATGATTAACATTTCTTTTGTTCTCATCATGAGTTTCCTTTACTACCGTTTCACCCTTAGTGAGCCTTTCTTGTAGCAACTTATTCATATTTATCTTCGATTCTTCCATGTCTGTCTTCAAATCTATCTTAAAATCACCCATCTTAGCTTCCATGTCATTCATCTTAGCTTCTAAACCTTTCTTTAAACAATCCATCTTAGATTTTGTTCCTTTTTGTGCAAGTGACACTTTTTGCACTTGGTCTCGTAATTTTGATATATCATGTTGCATTTCTTCCTCTTCTTCATGAGTCATGCCTAGAGATTTCAGGTCGCCTACTAGGTGTCATTTTCCTTCTTCAGGGCATCAATTACTGATAATAATGCTTCACTATGCCCTTTGAATTCCTTCAAAATAATTTTTCAAACCAAGCTTAAGCAAACATTTAAAAAAATATACACACCTTTTTTCACTTTGTAGGAGCTTGATATTGCCTCTGATTTATCTCTGTAATTTCGAATCATCCAATTATGAAATTGTGACCTGCGGTAGCCCTCTATGTTCTCTTTCCAATGCCACCAGTCTGACCCCAATTAGATTCTCCAATGAAGAGTTATGCCAAATATCCCACAGTGACCTGATTATACACTAATTCAGTAGAGCGAACTTGTACGAAATTCCACGTGTCCTTGTTTTGACCATTGGCTCTGAATAAAATATACAAGAAACTACAATCTGTCCTCTTTCTATACCTTCTTACGAAATTTCAATCTGATGCACAGAGAGAAAGTTATGACGATTTTCCCCAGGTCACCTGTTTTAAATGTAATTCAGGATTCTACAAAAGGACCAACTTCCTCAGTTCATATCTCCGAAAATATAGCGCGAAAAGCTCTGAAATTTAGACATGAGATTCAAAGCGATGTTTTCTCAAATGGGTTTTTGTTTTAGCTTTTGCAACGTCGCAAAAAAAAGTTATAGCGAAAATGCCACGATGACCTGTTTGGAGCAGCGAAACCCTAGAATCCAAAGCTTTGATACCAAATGTTATGAAACCAACTCAAGAAAGATAGAAAAGATAGATCAACGCCTTAGAATTCAGCCTCTTCGAGGGGGAAACCTCCTTTACATTACATAAATGAACAATTCTTGGATGATTCAAATGACAAAACCTCCTTTCTATATATAGGAGTCTAAGGAGTCACAATATAACCCAGCCGACCTAACAATAATAACATAAAGCCACAAAAATAACAATAGAGGGATTCTATGGGGCACAGTAATAACAATATGGGGACAGTAGGGGCACAACAATATTAATAAGGGGTACAACTACAATAGTAATGTGGTAATCACTAGTATTATAGGGACCCAACATGGTGCTTTTCCAATCAATCCATACTAGTTAGGAAAGCATATGAATGCAAAGGTATAATGTTTAAATATGAAATTGTACTCAAACCATTCATGAAAATTTGTCATTCCTTCAGTATTTTGGTTTTCCTTCTCATAGTCCTTGTAACTAGTTGAACCAACCAAGTCCTTCCATGCTTGGTTTTCTTTAAGGATATTTCAACATGTTTAGGATCAATATAATTATGGATAGATACAAGGTCAATTGAAATGACAATAAGATGATTATTTATCTTACCTTCAAATTTGATCGTGTGAGTCTAGTTATCAACTTGTCTATTGTCCAATGTTGCATGAAATATGGCCATACTTCTACCCATGTCCTTCACTATAATAGCTCCTTGAATATGGCATGTAGTCCTCATTTTGTCTCCTTTATGAGGGAAATATCTATACATGTGTTCTTCCTCACTACCCCAATAATTAATGGGTTGAAATCTTATCCTTTTTCCCAATGAATCATCTCTCATTAGTTGACCTATGTTGGTTGATTCTGTTGAGATTGAGAATTCCTCTTGGAAATTGAAGGTTTATATACATTTTTCATTTACTCCACCTTATCCCTCTTCTTGTCATGCAATATTTTGTAGAAGGATGGATTATTTTTGTTCTACTTATAAAGGTACTATGTTGTCCTCATAGGTTCATCCAAAGTATTGGGATCATCAAATTTATTTTTTCCACTATATAAAGATGGCAAACCACATTAAATATTTGTATTTTTATCTTTTCATCCTTGATGGAACCAACGTAAATTAGTAGTTAAACAAGTTTTCTATAATATTCTTCCATTATCATGCTCCCTAGATTGAGTTCAAAGAACTCCTACATTTCTCTTCCATACTAGTGTTTCGACAAGTATTTGTTCTAGAAATGCCTCTTGAGAAATTCTTCTCATCCAAGTGTTTAACTTCTTTAAGTTGTTCCCACCACATGTCTTTACCTTTTTAGCGATAAAATACAATTCAAGCCTCCAATTTGGATGAATAATTCTGTAGTTGCCAATACTTCCCTATCTCCAACAACCAAGATTCAACTTCCTTACCCTTCATATGCTCATAATCAAGAGTAAGAGGTTTAATATTTATAAACTCTCCTTGCAATTTATCCAATTCAAATCTCCTCTTTTGTTGTTAACTAGTGATATACTTAGACTACTCCCATATTATGAGGAAACATAATCCCTCTTCATTAAATGTCTTGTTGATGGATGTTGATGCCTATTATCTCTCTTAGAAGGCCTTGAGCTTCTCACATCCTCCATCATCATTTGAGAATTGTGTTTGCTTACCTACCTTGAATCAAATATTTTTTCCATTTACCTTAGTAAATGATTTACACTTTATAGAATTTGAGTATTAACTTGGTCCTATTCCTTGATAAACCTTTAATTATCAACCATGTAGATGAGCCCCTCCATTTTGATACTCCTTAAATAAATTTTTTCTCCTTGTTAAATAATTTTAGGACAACTGATTTATTCTCCTCTTTAATAGATTTTTTTTTAGGATTCCTTTAACCAATTCTAATATCGTTGCTGAAAATGATGGCTTGCTAAAGTTTGGCCAATTTTCCCTGATTTTCTCGCGTTCTAGTACAACATTTTTCTACTAATTCCTTAAGAATTTGTATACCCAAATCTCAAATCTAAATTCGTAAATGTGTTGTATTTTTGGAAGGTTTTTTATTGAATATATGTCCTAATTTAAGATTTTGTTAGAGATTTGTGCCTTTTATAATTAAAATGGTGCCTAATTTGTCCCCTTCATTGTTTCATTCATAACCCTTTGTTACTAACTCAATTTCGAAATTGTAATATCTTGTTGGAAATATATTTCATTTAAGATATATAAACTATCTATACCATTAGTACACACAATATTCAATGGATTATGACATCCAAAATTGTTGTTTAGGGCCTTAAAATTCCTCGCAAGTTAAAGCCATAAAACAATAGTGAAAATTCTCTAAAATTACGAAGATTTCCTACTATTGTAGAACCATGAATTCATTAAAATGTTCTACAACTCTATTTTATAAAAAATTACATGAATACCAATTGTCTTTATGAATTCTTCTTGAAAAATGGAAGTATAGGCTTATAGATCTTAAGTTTCATTGGGCACGAGCTAAGTTTACATGTCCTTTTGTAGAAACATGGCACCCATATAGTTTAGTATTATGCCACCTTATCCATCCTTTGAACCCCACTTGGGCCCCATTTTTCACATGAAACCTCCTTGATCCATGTATCCTTGATTTGTTCATTTTAAGAGTAGGCTAAAAATTATTTTGAAATATCACTCAACGTTACCAAGATGAACCTGAATGCACCACATCACCACTCATTGAAACCGCGGTTTCAATTTCACCCCCTCCTCTTCTACTAATAGTCAGTGAATTTGGCAAGACAAAATGAACCATAGGCATATACTTTTACTATATTTGATACCTCAAACCTTTCACTTCCCTTTTCATGTCATATTACACTTTGATGTACCATGCTTATGATATTTTTCCACTTGTCATCCATGGTTCATTTCAAGGGTGAGCTAAAATGGTTTTGGAATACTACCTGTGGTACTAAAATAGCAATGATTATGTTGAATCACCACTTTCCATCTAACATCCCCTATTTTTCACACATAATATTGCGTTAATTACCATGGAGTTATACAATGCATATTTTTTTAAATAATAATTATTAAACAATACAAAAGTAATAGACATCTATGAAAGATAAATGTGACATTGCATATTATTCACAAAGGTATTTATTTATACATTTTCTAAGGACTCTTGGTTTCCATATTCCAAGTGGTCTTTTGGACTCTAGTTATTATTCATATTCCATAATAAGCCTTAGCAGATTAGTTGTCCAACATCCCCCCTATATAAAGGGGTATATACGACTCCAAGAAGAGAGTTATAATACAAAAATACAATATAATACAAGAAGAGAGCTAATGATAGTAGAAAGTGGGAGAACTCAAGGTCTCAACCAGCGGTGGTCTAAGGACAGCCACCAACACTAGAATGCTTTGTGCAGTTCCTAGAACTCCAAATCTAGCAAAAAGTTTAAGTCTTCTACTAGAGGAAGTGCTCCCTATTGTTTTGAAAAGAGGGTCCATTGGGGCTTCAAGATGGAATGTTTAGTGCAATTCCAAGAACATTTCCAAATATGACAACTTAAAAAGTGTCACTCATGCTTTCAAAAGAGACACCATCAACCTAGAAAATAGAAATCTCACCCTACATGAAAAAAAGAAAACATGAAAAAATTCGCATGTGAATATGGTATATGGTCATTATATAATATATGTATGCACCATGCATTACATATATACCACAGCCTTGAAACACAAAACAGAAAACTTTAAAACATTTAATGCGTTCTCCAATCATATGAGTGAATTATACAAAACATCGCATAAGAATTTGCAAACATTCACCATTTGCAATGCAAGGTCATAAAAAAAGATTTAATGCACATCCATTTACCTTACACCAGCCAAGCATCGCATATCAAATTACACAGCCTTCAAAAAACAAGGAGATACCATCGAACCATGTAGCATATAACGGGAACGATGTAGCGTATAGCAGGAATGGTATTCAACACGAAGCATGAACGATCCGACCCACGGTCTTCATGCAGCAGACTCACGGTCAAGCGTGCAACAACTGTAACTATAAAGTTGCTCTTTCAATACAGCAAGCCACGCAATGTGGGATCCTTCGACAAGTATGCCTTAGTTTAAATGCGACGTACAAAGAGGGACAGAAAAATAATCTTAGCCAGTGTAACGTGGCGCTATTAAACACGCAATTCAGATT
The DNA here is from genome assembly GCA_000404065.3 of Pinus taeda. Classification (NCBI taxonomy): domain Eukaryota; kingdom Viridiplantae; phylum Streptophyta; class Pinopsida; order Pinales; family Pinaceae; genus Pinus; species Pinus taeda. The sequence goes on from APFE031261491.1 coordinate 6,680, forward strand.
TGGTATCTTATCCCATAGTCTACTTGTTTTTCACCACTTCGTAGATGAGGTTTTCATGTTAACAACTTTTCGAATGACACTATTAACAACACAATAATTGAATCCATTTCCAAGAAACCAGATGAAACTGATATGATGACCATGAAAATCCCAGAAAAATGTATAATTGAAATGATATGTCGAAGTTACAGAGTTTGTAAGACGCAAATATGAGTACTGAGCTCTAGCATTCTCTTATACATCTCTACCACATTATTAAACGTAGTGGGGATCGTCGTTTGAATGCAATCAGGATATGCAGAGAAATAAACCAATAGGTGAGGATAGAAGCATGGAAGCTGAGCGTTTAGCGGGGTTCGAATCGATTAGAGAAATGGAATAGAAAGATGAAATGACAGATCTCAGAGGTTAGGTCTGCACAAAAATAAGTTGAATAGTCTATTGCCAAAGCAAGGTTAATGGGCATAAAAACAAGTGGTTAGTTGAGGTAGAGAAATTAAATCATTATGACTTCAATTTATCTTTTCTGTTTGAAGGAATCGCCACAGGTACAAATACAAATGACAGATACAAATACAAATGATAGAGGTGGTAGCATTTATGCCAGAGGGACAGTGCAGAATGACAAAGAGGACAGCTAAACTTGTGGGCAGGTGGCAAGAAATCCAACGATCCATTTAGAGAATTCACTGTAGAATGGAAAAACACCCATTTTGAAGATGACCAAAATACCACATAACAATTTTATTTCTAAGAAGGACACACAACCATGGCTCATAAACATAACAATTTTATTTCTAAGAAGGACATACAACCATGGCTCACAAACTTTAGACACGGCAGGAGTACACCATTTAGAGAATTCACTGTAGAATGGAAAAACACCCATTTTGAAGATGACCAAAATACCACATAACAATTTTATTTCTAAGAAGGACACACAACCATGGCTCATAAACATAACAATTTTATTTCTAAGAAGGACATACAACCATGGCTCACAAACTTTAGACACGGCAGGAGTACACCAGCGCTGAGACCATGTTAAACAACACAAAAGTAATGGACAGATAAATGTGGTATTGTATATTATTTATAAAGGTATTCATTTATATATTCTAATGATTCTTGATTTCCATATTCTAAGTGGTTTCTTAGACTCCAGTGACTATTCATATTCCATACCAAGGCTTAATGGATTATGTGCTCAACAATAATAATATATACATCAATTTATTTCTACAAAATTTTTATTAAAATCTATTTCTCTTATAATAAAGATGAACATGTGTAAGATTTTTCTTATATCACATTACTTATTATTATACCATATATATATTGTACTCACATGTATTATGCTTCACAAATTTGGGTTCCACTACCACAAAATTACTAGAATAATTGTGTTTCCCTCCTTGATTTTCATTTTATTCACTATATGATATAATAGTAGAGATAGGGGGTTTGTACCCTTCTTACATTATCAATGGAGAATTAATTTCTCACACACGCACACACACATATATATAGATAGATATATATTTCGAGTACACATGGTTATAAAAAGGTGATTACCTTTCAATTAATTAATTGAATGTATTTTTATATATATTTGAATACACATGGCTATAATAAGGTGATTACCTTTCAACCTTTGCTTACTAAAAAGGAGTGTAATTCTTTTAATGTAGTACTATGGTATTAACATGCCACCACTTGTATTCGTACCCTTGACCATATTGTTACATGAATTGGTTATATACATAATCTCTTTCGTTTTGTTTCATTTAATCTACAACATGGTATTTTCAAGGCTATTTCATTTGTTGTATTAGTTGACCCTCGTGGCAATGCATATCCCCATGCTTGCCTGATAAGCAATCTATTCACATGGTTGATTAAACGTATTTGCAGGGCCCGCACTCTAGCTAAAACCCTAGCTAATTGTCACATTATATGGTAGAGATTGGATAGGGATTGATTGATGGTGTTGATTACTTGGTAGGTGGTTAGAGTAATGGCTTACCCTTGCCTCCGCCCAACCTTTCATTTTCCATTTGGCCAAATGGCGAGACGAGCCATGCTACTTCTGTGAATGTTTCATAGAAGTTAATGGTTATTTACTTTAGATATGAAAATTTTTTATGTTGACGCATTAGTACTCTACTTGCATCGCCTCCAGAATTAGTATTTGAATGACAAGGAACTTCGAGGCTTGAGGAACGTTTCTACCTAATAAGTTTTCTTAATGGAACTTTTGATTGTTTTCTATCATGACTACGTATACAACTTTATTCATGCTAGCCTTAAAGAATATATTTACTAAGATATTTTTCTAATTGATATATGACACCTTAGGTATTAGTTCTTAGTGCTTTTCCTCAAGGTGAGATAGGGTTGGTCTAAACCCTAACCATGCGGTGACTAATTAGATTCTTTAACTCTCAATTCAAATATTAATTAATGACTTTGTAGAAATTAATGTGTAGATTTGAAACTACTCATGAAATTTACTAAATCACAAGATTCAAAGTTTCTCTATTGATCTGCAAAAGTTATTTCACCATCTAGAACACAAATCATAGACATGCAAAAATAAACATCATACATGCACAAATATTTATCTAGGGGAAAGTAATAGCTCAAAACCCCTTCCTATTTGTATTTCATTAACCAGGGAATACAGATGAAATACATATGCTTTCTCAAGCCTGAGCACAACCTATAAGTGAATAGTCTATCCCTCCGCTTGACTAACTTACTATGGCCAACACTTAGCCAATTTTCAATCCCTCCAAGTTCCTATTTCCTTTTGTTGTTCCTCCACAAAATTAACCCTTATTATTTAGGAATTTCCCACTCTTAAATTGTGCAATTCCTTTAGGTCCTTCCTCTAACTACATGCATCACTTGTACACATTGGAATATGCTACAATTGATCATACACTACCTTGGAATCTCCATCTCAACTGGGTGACTCGAATTCTCTGCATGTAACAATTATTTTATTCGAATTGATCAGTTAACTGGTTGATCACTGAGTGTGGTTGAAGTTCCACTTCCACAACTTTACCTCCACTAGCTCTTTTGACAATTAGAATTAGTTTAATTGACAATAACCCAAATTAACTGAAATATATTTCTACAAATTAGCAATGAACCACACTGAACTGAACTCAAGCTTCCCAACTTGAATTAACTTAGTTAACTGAGTGACAAGTGTCATGTCACCTCAGTTAACTACCTCCAAGATTTATGTTGAAATAGATATTCAAATTTTCTATAGTTTGACCAAGGCAAAGCCAAACTGAGATTTTCTTACTGTATTTTCAACACTCCCTCTCTGCAAGAAAGGGATTGTCAACCACCCCTATCCTGCACCTATGGATTTTGAACTTCCCTCTTAACAAGTCCTTCATCAAAATATTAGCATCTTGTTCCTCTTGCAACAACATAATATGCCTTTGCACACAATCCCGTAGATGGTTATACTGGATGTCAATATGCTCGAATTGATCATGAAAAACAAGATTTCTAGAGAGTTTCATGCAACTTTGATTGTCATATTAGATCACATTTGGATCCATCATCTGACCAAACAATCCAACAAGTATATTTCTCATCCAGTTGCCCCACATGTTGCTTGACTTGTATCCATGTATTCTACTTCTATCAAGTTGAGTGCCACAAATATTTTCTTCTTTTTGTACCAAGAAACTGCTGTGGGACCAACACTGAAAATTCCACCTTAAGTACTCTTTCACTCTGATGGAATTCTGGCCTTATTTTCATCTGTGAAGCCACACAACTTCACTCCCTTTATCTGTCTATACCATATTCTAAACTAGGTAGTGCCTTTGAAGTACCGTAGAACATTCTTAGCTACCCTCCAAAATAGATTGGTTAGCCTAACCATAGCTTGGCTTAGTTGGTTGATGGCAAAGCACATATCTAGTAGTGTGTTCACAAGATACATGAATGAACCCATTGACTGTCGGTAAACAGTAGCATCCACTTCCTCACCTAAAGTGGTATCCTCCTTCCTCAAGTTGGTCTCTAGAGGAGTCTCCACGGGTTTTCACCTATCCATGTGGAACTTATGAAGTATCTCACTGGAATATTTTCCCTAAGAGATAAATAGATCCTCATCACCTTTCCATACTTCCAATCTAAGGAAGTAGTGCATGAAACCCATGTCCTTCATCTTAAACTCTCTTGCAAGGTCCCTCTTGCAAGGTTGATCACCTACTCAACACCAATCAAAATCAAGCCATCAACATATAAGACAATAATCAACAATTTACCTTCTACTAAAATATGATAGAGGTTTGCATTCGCTTCACTTTTGGTGAAGCCCAAACCAGTGAAATACCTATCAATCCTGGTGTACCAAGAAGGAGGTGCTTGCTTTAGACTGTATAATGTGTTCTTAAGTCTACACGCATGATATTATCAATCAAAAGTCTCCAAGCCTTCTGGTTGCTCAACAGACACCTCCTCCTCATTAAATCCATTGAAAAATGTTGTTTTCACATCCATATAGTGGATCTTCCACCCCATCTGTGTAGCCAAAGAAATGATTGATATGATGGATGAGTACCTTGATACATGAGCAAAGGTATCCTCATAGTCAATCCCCTCACCTTGAGAGTAACCCTTGGCCAAATATCTAGCCTTGTACTTCTCTGTGCTTTCGTTTGTTGCATGCTTCACCATGAAGATCCATCTCGAAACCATAATTGATTTGTTTGTTGGTCCTGGGACCACTTCCCAAACACTTTTGTTTACAATGGATTCATACTCCTCCACCACTGCATCAACCCATACATATTTTTGTACTCCTTCCTCTAAATAGGATCGCTCAGTCTCTAATAGCTCAGTCATTAGAGCCATGTAGCCAATGTACTGATCTGGTGACCATCTCTACCTACATTCATTTGAAGGAGCACCCACATTCTCCCTCTCGTCCTGCATAAGTCTCTCAACTTCCCCGGTTCTCTTCCTACCTTCTCTGGATGGTTCTGCTTGAGTGGTTGTCTCTACTCTCTTCTCCTCAACTTGTGGTTACTCCACCAAATCATGAGGCTCCTTATTTGGAGCTAAAAGTTCCTCCTCTGGTGGGATTTGAATTTCCCTTTCAAGAGAGAACTACATGGCTTTATCTTCATCAAATTTTACATCCCTTCACACAAATTTCATTATGAGGGATGGAAAGTACACATAGTAGTTGTGGGGATTTTTTGTGTAACCCACAAATACCCTCAACTCTATTGTCGGTTCAAGATTCTTCCTTGATTATTTGGAGACATTGAAGTAAATAGAGGCTCCAAAAATCCTAAAGTGAGATGCATTCAGCTTCCTCCCCCAAAAAATCTCCTCCAGTGTAATCATGCCAAGGATTTGATGAGGACTTTTTTTTTTTGCAAATAGACCACTATGTTGCATGTTTCTCCCACAATGTTATGGTTCTTCCTCTCATCAACCCCATTTTGGTATGGGTTGTGGTGTGTTTTCAACTCTCGTTGAATACCTTCTTTTGCATAGAAATTTCTAAACTCATTTGACACGTACTCGCCTCCATTACTGTTGTTCAAAGCCTTCACCTTCTTGCTAATTTCTTTCTTGACCAGTGCTTTGAATTATAAGAACTTGGATAAAGTCTCATCCATATTCCATATGAAGAAGATATAGCACTTCTATGAGAAGTCATCAATTAATATGATAAAATAATTGCGCCTGATTGTGGAGGTTATTGACAAAGGTCCACAAAGATCAGAGTGGACCCTTTCAAGGATTACGTGTGCTCTATTGGCCCAATCATGGAAAGTGGCTTTTGTGTACTTCCCCAAGGTACACCCTTTACATCTATCCTACTACTCTAGTGCTCCTCTTGGGAGGATTGTGGTTATCTTCTTCATGACCTTAAAATCACCATGATGCAAATGGCCAAGTCTTCTATGCCAAAGTTCATTGACATCACGACTTTACACCTTCTACGCCTTTGTGCTCAAAGCAGCACAATCCTCTACATCTATCTTGTAGAGGTTCTTCACACAAACCCTGATCTGCTTCACCTGTCTTGTGGCTATGTGTCTTAGGAATTTCTTTCCTTTGCTAAATATCACATCATAACCACAATCTTCCAAAAATATAACAAAGATAATATTCTTATTTAGACCCAGAACAAACATCACATCCTTGAGCCTAAGAGAGAAAATTGTCTCCCTATGAAAAGTGGTTGTACCAATCCTGTTCTTGTTATACCTTCCATCATCTCCCATCTCGATGTGCATCTAGAGATATTTCTCATCTGAATCACTAAAATATTCTTTATTCCCTTTCATATGGAACCAGGCACTACTATCCAAAATACCACATGCTCCCTATCACTGTGCTGGAAATGCATGAAATGAGAGTAAAATCAAGCTCGAACTATGAAGCAAAAGTTTCACCCACTGCTCCCCCCAAGATCTTCTTTCTTGTTTTCATGTGTGGACACTTCATTGCATAGTTCCTGAGTTCATGACAGTGAAAGCACTTGATTCTGGAAAAGACTTTCTTCTTCCCTCCTTTACTAGATTCTACTTTGGATTGTGATTTCTTCCCTTTCCCCATATTTTCCTTTCCATCCAAGGCACAGTTCTCCTCATCCTATCCCTTGGATGAAGTCATGTCTATGTTATTTTGCCTTATTTCCTCCTATACCAAGTTCGACCATAAGTGCTCCCAACTTGATAGTTTCTCCCTCCAATCCAACGAAACTTGATAGCTATGCCAACTCTTGGCAAGGCCTAGAAGAGCCAGAGCTACCACGTCTTCTTCAGGGACATTAATACCAACCCTGCCAAGTTCATCACGGCACTGTGTAAACTTGCTCACATACTGTAGAATTATGCCATTCTTCTACATCTTTATACTTCAAAGTTTTTCCTTGAGTGCCAATGTCCTATGGTCACTACTATTCTAAAACAATTTTGTCAGTTCTTTCCACATCACCAACGAAGTTTATTTTCATTGGAGATTTGGCACACTATGATCATGTACTCCCTCCAATATGATTCTCCTCACCTTGGCCACATCTTTCTTCCACTGAGCAATATTTTTGGCATGATATGCTTAAGGTTTTGCAACATCTATCTTGATGTATTCTAGTAATCCATTGTCACCCAATACTGCCTCCATGCGGTCCTTCTATGTGAAAAAGTTTGAGGTGACTTTCAAGGCATACTCTAGCCTTATTCCATTGAAACCCATCTTCTTAGTCCTGAAGAAAACTTGCAACATTGATCTTCAAATTCGAACATCCTGTAATGACAAATTTGAAATCTCTACTCTATAGTGATTCCATCTCTAATACCATGTAGAAATTAATGTGTAGATTCAAAACTGCTCAAGAAACTTACTAAATCAAAATACTTGAAGCTACTCTAATAATCTATGGATTTAATTAATGATCTAAAACACAAATCATAGACATGCAAAAGGAAACATCACACATGCACAAAGATTTATCTAGGGGAAAGAAAATTTTCAAAACCCCTTCGTATATATTTTGCAATAATTAGATAATAGAGATGAAATACATATGTTTGCTCAATCATGAACATGACCTACAAGTGTATAGTCTATACCTCTTCCTTACTAATTGACTCTCGCCAACACTTAGCCAATTTTCAAGCCCTCAAAGCTCCTATTCCTTGCATTGTTCCTCTAGTAAATTAGCCTATATTATTTAGTAATTTCCGACTATTGAATTGTGCAATTCCTTTAGCTCCTTCCTTTCACTGCATACACCACTTGTACACATTGGAATATCCTACAACTAATAGTAAACTATCTTGTAATCTCTATCTCAACTCAGTAACATGAATTATGTGCATGCAACAATTATTTTGGGTTGATTGATCAATTAACTAGCTGATCACTCAATATGGTTGAAGTTCCACTTCCACAACTTGACCTCCATTAGTTCTTCTGACAGTTAGAAATATTTTAACTGATAATAACTCAAATTAACTAAAATAGATTGCTGCAAATTAGTAATCAATCATATTGAACTCAAATAAAGCTTCCCAAACTTAAATTAATTGATTTAACTAAGTGAAAGTCACCTCAGTCAACTACCTCTAAGATTTTTGTTGAAATAGAAATTCAAATTTTCTCTAGTCTGACCAAGGCAAACTCAAAATGAGATTTCTTGTTGTATTTTCAACATATGTTGCCTCTCTATAGCAGGTTATTGAGCCAGAACTCCACTTCCCCCCTTCAAGATAATGTACAAAGTCTCTAATGTTAAATGCTCATTATCATTTGTTATGTGTTTTTCTTCTAATTTTTTTTCCAATATTTAAAAATGGTTCCATACCATTTCTTTGCAGGTGAGATTATCATTGTAGGGGTTTCATTTTTTAGGAACCCTTTAAAGTTGACTAATCGAAACTCTCTTCTTCTTTCTGCAACTAACCATGTTCTTACTTGCATATTGTACTTTTATAGGTCAATGAAACCATACTTTGAAATTTAATTCCTACTTGTCTCTGTTGTCACTCTTTCTATGTAAAGGAGTTTGTTCCTATTCCTTAGGAGTTGTTAAGATCTAAATATTTCCTATATTGGTGTGTGGTTGAGATATTTTCTCAATCAAGTGATTGTGTTTCCAATATAGTTTACCTATCTTGAGACAATACTAAATGTATTTATATGTAACTATATTTGATGTGAATATAGAATTAGTGTGCATTACCTAATTTTATCTTGGTATCAGAGCCCATATGGGCCTGGACCTCAACCCCTCCTAGGTTGAGGAAAATAAGAGAGAGTATATTTTATTTTAGTTTTTAAGATTTTCCATCTAGCAAGGTTCCAAGAGTCAAGGGAGTGAATTATTCAATGGTAAGTGGAGAGAGTAGGACGAGCGGAGTGCCTACTATGAAAGACTGCATGTTGCTGATATGGAGTACTACATTTTGGTTGAATGAGGTTGTTTGAAGTCTGTCTGAGAGATGGAGGGCTCAACTAGATGAGACAAGTATGGAGAGTCATGGATGTGAGATTGTAAGAACCTACAGTTTGTTGCTAGCACTAATAGATACTTTTTGTTTTTCATTAAACTCCTGCAAAGGGGCTTTGCTGGTATTTGTAGGCCCATAGTTCAGTGTGAGTATTGGATTTGTCACATATGTCTGGGATTTGCTGAACCAGTGTCAGTGAAGAGAAAATATTTCAGATTCATTAGATGAGAGAAATTGGAGGTCATGTTTCTTGAAAGGAAATAAGATCGAGGACCCACGATTGAATATCGATCCAGATGGACGATGGAAATATTTTATGTATTGGATGATTATAGATCAATTCTTCCACTTATCTCTTTATATTTTCATCATGTGTGACCTTATTTACCTAAAGGTAGTTAACTGTGCTTCAAATATAATCCCGATATTGGTTTGCATGGTTAGGGTTTGTAAATTTTTTGTTTAAATATGATGACCAGTCTATCGAGCGTAAACCCCAACAGTTTCCTCATAGCTGGAAGTCTCAATAATGTTTTCAAAGATGGTTGTGAGTTTTTTTTTTTTAATCTATGCACTATAGTCACAGTTGGAGTTTTTTTATGGCGGTAATGACAAGGCTTACAAGGATGCCAAGATTGGTGAGAAAATGGGTAAGATTCAACTCACAGTGCGGTTCATTTTCTCATCTCTGGTGAACATGATGCACAAGTTGCTGCCATGGAAGAGGTGGCTACTCCACTCAGATTGATGGATTGGTCTTATTAAAAATCATAAATCATTGCAAACAATGTTCGATTTCTCTTATCACCGGGCACCTTTTAGGTTTGAACATTGGAAGAATTTTGGAGGTCCCCAACTGTTTCCCATTCCCGAGCAAGAGAAAATAGAGGATTGTGGTGATTTGTTCAATTTACAAAACTTGAAGATGCTCGAGCTACACAAAATCTAAATGAGTAGCTATAAATTGTTGGTCAAATAAAAAAGGTGTCAGCAATCGAGTTGAAATGCAAGAGTTTGGGGCTAATGCTAATGATTTTAATGATGATTTTAATAATAAGTATGCCGTGTCATGGTATTTCTAGTTGTTATTGAAGTGACATTGGTCTCAACAACTATTGTCACAATTCTAAGTGTGTGTTGGAATTGGTCATTACAGCAATACACAAATTTGCAAGATATGATGAAGACATGATACTGAAGATGGCATTAAAGGAGCTGCATCAGATATTAAAAGATGATGGGAAACAAAGTGAAAGTTTGTGTGAATTAGTGTGAGTTTGTGAAATAGACTCATGGTGTATTAAGTGTCACATACATTTATTAGTAAGAAATTCTAGGATGGTGCTTACTTGCTTATTTTACTTTAATAGGTCAATGAAACCATTACATTCTTCAACTTAGTAGTTGCCTAGAATAATTTTCTTGGTTTCTAGGGTCTATGACATGAAACCCTATATGGCCATAATCACCCTTCCTGGATTACTGTTTTTATTAAATTTCTTATAAATATATTTAGACATATTCTCATGGTTATACCCAATCACCTATCATATTTATATTTTCTTTTAAAGAAAATGAGGATTATTCCTCCATTACTCTTCCACATTTATTTTTGCATAAATATATGGCCTCTTTCTTCGCAATTGAGAATGTACTTTGTAAATTTAATTTTTTAAAGTAAAAGATAGTGCCCTTTCTTGGGACTTTTGTGTTTATCAATATCATTAACATTTCCATGCATATTTACTGGACCTTTGCATCACTTATGGCCAAGCTTGTAGAGTTAGACCATAAACATTTTGTTGTTTTTAGATGTATATACAGATGTATGAATCTTATGTTTTTCTTTGTATGGTTACATGAGACATAATCATACCTATTAGGGCTTTCATGCTACTTAATGTTTGTTTTTTCTCTATTGTTGTAGATAATAACCATTATAATTATAGGGAATTTTCAAGTACTTTTCATGTTAGTTTGATGCAAATGGATTTTCAATCTCTTTTAACTACAATCTATCTTTGGTATAGTTATTACATTGTTATATTTTTTTATTTTTATTTTTGTTTCTTTTTCCTCCAAATTTGGAACTAGGCCATAGGCCTAGAGTATTCTTGTCATGGGAAACCACCAGAACCTATTTAAGCCCTATTACCAATACTACCCAAGACTACCTAGTTTTGACCAAATATGATGGCTCTATACTTGACAAGGTCTACTTGGCTAACCTAAGTGTATTATTGTTTATTTATTTTTATCAACATATTCTATATATTAAATAGTTCCATTACCAATATATTAGTTCTGAAACATGTAAAGTAAATACACATGTTTTTTCCTACTATGCTTGCCCTAGAAATTATTCAAAACAAACTATTGTATGAGAATATTATCTTTCTGTCTAGCACATCTACTAGCATTCCCTGTATAACGATTCCTGGGGAAAATCTTAGTCTGAATTCTCCCTTCCATTACAATAATAGGTCTTTGGTTCCAATACTTCTTTCTTTCCTGAAATAGGTTAGTCTACACATACATACTTGTAAAACCATTATTTTCTTAAAAATATTCATATGGCTTACTTAGTTACTTATTTATCACCCATAGGAAAAGGCAAGAACTATATACAAATTTCTTGTCTACTTACTCCTACTCAAAACCAAAACAGGAAATCCTACTTAACATGGACTAGTTTTTCAAGAATAATCCATTCACCATAAAATAAATAATATTCATTTACTTATCTAGGGGTCCTTAGAAAATATGCTAAAGGCTTCCATGTTCCTTCCAACTATGAACTAGATTTTACAATTGGTTCCCTCCGAGCTCTAGTCCTCTCTGTCGAGAAAACATCTTAGAAATATTTGATAGAATTCACCCCCTAGTCCCTTTAGTAGTGTCTTGCTAATCCTCTGGGTTCAAAACTTGTCTTTCTCTCCCACTAGTCTTATTCTCAAAAGCAATAATCCTTATATCCCACAATTCTCTTATATAGGTTTTACCTCATGACATATATCTCCAGTCATGAATACTTATGGTGGTATGCTCTGCCAAATTCTAGTGAATAATGGCAAAAGAATTATTTTTTTCCTTTTTTTCTTAACCCCTTCTTAGGACTAATAGATTTTGAATTATTTTCTTGACAGTTAGGAGTTAAATCTCACATGATAGCCCTTAACATATTTTCAAGAGTGTTAGCGCATCAAAAAAAAATCTTCCGTCATTTTGAAATAAACATTCACATCAACATATCATGTCATTTGTCTTTTACATTTCTAGTAAACAATTGAATGTAAAAGTCATAAAGTTATTTGTACATGGGTATTACATCTCCCCTCCCATTAAAAGGGACACCATCATCGATGTTTCAAATTTCATTCTTCTTTGGAACAACTTAGGAAAATCATCCATCATTTCATCTTCCATTTCCTAGGTGACCTCCTAAGTCCCAAAGGGCTTCTATTGAACTTTAACCTAGGCGATGGCTCAATTATGGAGTGTAGTTTCCCTTTGGTCCAAAATTTGTAGAGGCTCGATCTAGAACTCTCCTTTTGGTTTGACCTATACAACATTCCAATGAATTATATGACTAAGATCATGCACATATTTCTTCAAAAGAGACACGTTAAATACATTATGATTTCTAATATAGGTTCGTAGTTCTAGATGGTAGGCCATTGTCCCTACCTTGGACATTATCTTAAATGGCCCATAAAACCCAGGGGTCAATTTATAATAACTCCCAAATTTCATGGAGTTATTTTTTGTTTGCACTCTAATATAAACATGTTCACCCACTTCAAACTGATTATGTGTCATTTTCAAGTCAGTGTAACTCTTTTGTCTATCATGTGCCACTTCCAAATTCTATCTGGTCTTTCTCACCATTTATTTCATTTCTTGTAGCAATTTTATCCCTAACATAATCATATCCTCAAGTTGACTCCAACTTAGAGGAACATGACACTTCCTTCCATATATAGCCTCAAAGGGACTCATCTCGAGTGACCCCTGGTAACTATTGTTATAGGTAAACCCTACCAAATGTAGATAGTCCTACCATTTGATGGGTTAGTTCATTACATACATGCATAACATGTCCTCAAGAAATTGGTTAACTCTATTTTTTTGGACATCAATTTTTCGATGGTATGTGGTGCTAAAGTCCAAGTGTATATCCTTTTTAGTAAAGAATGATTTCCAAATGTTTGAGGTGAATTTCAGATCTAAATATGATATAACTATCTTTGGCACACCATGAAGTCTGAAAATTTCTTCCATAAGGACTTTATCCACCTACGCATCTCTATAAGTGGATTGCATAGGTATAAAATGGGAAGATTTAGATAGTTTGTATACCACTACCATAATGGAATTTTGCTGCTTCCATGTTTGAGGTAATATAGTAATAAAGTATAAGGAAATTACCTCCCATTTCCACTCTAGTATAGGCAAGGGGTTTACTAACCCGATTGGGTGTTGGTGTTCTACTTTCACCTGTTGGTATTCTTGGAACCTTTAAAAGTATTCAAGAACTTCTCTTTTCATCCCTGACCAGAAAATTTCGTTTTTAGGGGTTGTAATCATTTTCTGATATCTTGGGTGAGCTGCAAAACTTCTCTTGTGGTGTTCATCTAATATTAATCTCTTAAATTTATCTTCATCTCTAACATAAAGTTTGTCTTTTAATGTGAGCTGTCCACTTTTATTGATTACGTAATCAACCTATTTTCTTTGATTAGTTTTAATTTTCATATATTCATAAAGTTTATTATAATTCTAATATGCTAATGCTAGTTCTTTGATCTGCTCAATAAAATCTGCCTGAATTTGAATTACTGTCACTTCATATACTTGCTTCAAACTTAAAATTAATGCATCTTCCACCTTGTTTTCTTTCCCCTTAATGTGTTTTACTTCGAAATCATTCTCACTCAAGAAGGTCATCCAGCTAACCTATCTAGCATTCATGTTTGATTGGTGAAAAAATGTTTCAGGCTTACATTGTCAGTAACCAAAGTGAACTTTTTACCAATTAGGTAGTGTCTCCACATTTTATGCGTGGATTACTACTACCAAATCAATATCGTAAATTGCATAGTTTTTCTTATGTCCTTTTACTTTATAGAATTCATAAGCCACTACATGCCCTTCTTAAATAAGTGCACCTTCAAGATCTTCCAAGCATGCATTAGTACATAGCTCAAAATATTTATTGAAATTTGTTATTTTCAACATCGGAGCAACAATAAGTAAATATTTCAATTTCTCAAAACTTTCCTAACATTGTTGCATCCACACAAATTTCACCCCTTTCTTTTATAAGGAGGTTATAAGATATCATTTATTAGAGAATCCTTCTATAAATATGTGGTACTAACCAATAATTTCCATGAATGACCTTACATCAGCCAATCATTAGGACTAGCCAATAAAGAATGTTCTTTACCTTTTTGGGATCCACTGCTATCCCTTCTTTCTAGATTACATGCCCAAGATATTGTATCTTGTCATGGTAAAATTAGCATTTGTTGAATTTTGCATATAATTGATGTTCATATAGTGTCTATAAAACTATCTCCAAATGTTGTTTATGTTATTCTATGGTCTTTGAATATATTAGAATGTCAATTAGAAAAATATGAACTTATCCAAGAATTTTCTGAACACATTGTTCATCAAGAACATTATGTTAGAAATTAATTAATGAAGCAATGAAACACATACAATATTGTGAAAATAAAAATACAGAAATGAATAAAACAAGAGAGAAACAGATATACATGGTTCACCCAATTCAGGTTACGTCCACAAAGAAACAGTCAGTCCTTCCTTTTATACTATCCAGCAAAATGAAGAGATACAACCTATAGCAGATTTGTTGTAATTTCCTCTTCTCTCTCATAGAACCTCCTCTCTCTCTCTCACTTAGAATAATTTTTATATGGAATTTGCATCTACAGATAAACACATTTTCCCTAGGTGGGTGGCTACACCTAGAAAAACAGAAAGAAAGTAGTTAAACCTTTTCTTATACTAGATAGATAAGATGAAGGAACTTACTTGTAGTCTTTCGCTTCCTTGATCTCTTTTGAATCACTCCCGTCGCTCCCACTTGAACTAAATCCGCTCAAAAGGTACCTATATCAATAGAAACAGAAATGTTAAACGATCAAAGCATACATGATCTATCTACTATAAAACAATTGAATTGAGGGCATTTAAACACATAATCATCACAAATATAAACAATCATATGAGAAAATGAATAAGTTGTTTATTAATGTAGAAGGAAGAGTATCACCCAATAGAGTTCGATAATGTGCCAGTCCTCCAGCATTAGTCCAACCCTTGCCACATCAAAAGCATAGGAATCTAGCAACATAACATTTCTTGACATGAACTCAATTCTCAAACCAACACAATTTCCTTACAAACTTCAGATTCTAGCCCTTTGATCACTATGATGAGTGGTCAATTTATGGGGAAATAGAGGTGGTTTTATCATAAATTGTGTATTGAATGGCCTTCCAAAATTGGAATTAGTTTCCATGGAGCAAAAGATGAGAGGATAGGAGGTTAATTGATCCTTAGCCTATCCAATTTCGAGCTCATAGGAGGAGATAAGAGATGGCATCCTTCTAGAATCATCTAGAATGAAGGAATATTCCTAGGACCCTATGCAAATTTCACTCAGTATCACCCAACACAGGCCAAAGGGGGCCTAAGTGCACTGTAGTGCAGGCACAGTGGGCCTGCCTACTCTACAGCGCACTATCTCAAGGATTGGGTTGCGCTGGTGTCCCAAGGAGGCATTTCAAGAAGGCTTTAGGATAGGAAACTTTGATAGAAGGAAGCATTCAATGAGTTGACTTGTCTAGGGCATGTAGCAATTGAATTAGGGTTTTATGAGCACTAATTGTACTGATGTTAATTTCGAGAGTGATGTGCCCAAATAGACTTGTAACAGTTGCCCCCTAAAGCATGAAGTCGAAAATAATAATGTTGAGTGATATGCTTTACGATGTGACAGAGAGGAATTGAAGCGAACAGTGACCTGCATCAATTACAATACATAATATCATAATATTTTGGATTTCTTCATGAATTGCTGAGGGAAGGCATACCCATACTCAGCATATACACTTTTCATTACATGTACATAGATAGTCATCTACAAATATAGACCCATGATGGGATGAACATCAGTGTAAAGCCATCATACAGATGATTTAGCACTATCGTGAAATCGGAACCCCTGTGGATGAAACTAGATCTGCGGTCTTCTATCTCGTCCAATCATTCGCTCAAGTATGAGTCTAACCATGTGAATATGTGATCTGAAGTCGAACATGGAAAGACATTGTCTTATTACTAGCCAATGATGTAAGTTGTTAACAGACGTTAGAGAGATCACTGATAATGATAATGATTCTCAAGGTACTACAATACACTCTGAATGGTGTGAATAAATGTTTTGATGTCAAACACCATACAAAGTCTTTTGGTCGAAGGCCAATGATGTCAACCTATCACTGGAAGCGAGAAACTTGCCATTGATGTATGCAAGCCTTAAGATACTAGAAGGGTGTTTCTAAGTCAACTTCTTGGATAGTGTGCTGATGTCGACAAGAAACGACTTGTCGCAAGAGGGCCTTGATGTATCCCCCATAAAAAACATGAAACGAGTGTAATGATTTTGGAGATGGAATGTGACTAACGACACAAGGTTTAGGAATGGCAATCATGAAAATGAAGGTTTAAGGTTATTGCAAAGGATGAGTTTTACTGAGTGACTTCTCTTGAACATGTCAGCGACACTAAATGAATTGGTAGCATTGACCCAAAACCAATGTAATGGATGGCATGATAGACCATAGGTATCATAGCCATCAAGCAGATAACCCAACCCAAATAGTCACAAAGATGAAGTGAAAGTGTCATGTTAAAGAGCGGCTTGCTACCATAAAGTGATTTATCCCTTTTCCCATTTTCCCCAATCATTGCTAACCAGTACCTATTTATTTTTTAACAATCTTGAGGATGATAAAATATGCTTGTAGTATAATTCACCCTTCGGGTGAATCCATCGCTATGTGATGTTTTAACGAGTCTAGCAAAGGTGAAACTTGGTCTTGTCATGATGGACAAGTTTGTCGTTATTTGTTGTTTTAATGAGTTTAACAACAATGAGAAGTTGGTCCTTTTCATGTTTAGAGAGTTTGAAAAAGAACAAAAAAAAACTCAGAATTTCTTTTTCGTAAATTTGTTTCTCAAGTCTGAAAAAGCGTAAAATAATACAGAGAGAACTTATTGACCATGTTTGATCAATGTATTCCTTTTTCGTAAGTAATCTATCTCAGTCTGGAAAAGGTTAAACTTATAGTAAGTAGATGTCATTTCCATTCAATTTACGAGTTGAAAAGGACAAGCGTTCAACAATCTTTTCATGTTTAAAGAGTTAGAAAAGAGCTTGAAAGTAGACTCCCTATTTTTATTTTCTTTTAACAAGTCAAAAAGGAAAATACTTAGAGATATTTTCATTTTTTACGAGTCAAAAAAGAGCTTAAAGGTGACTCATATTAGAGGAATGAGTGGTGTCTAGGATAGCAGTTGGTTCCGATGATGTTGGAACTTCTCAAAACATGTTGATTTATGTGAAGAGGCTGGCTAATAAGACCACTCATTGCAACTATTCCTCAAAGAGGGTAAAACAACCAAGTGAAAGCATATTATTGGCCAAAGAGATGGTGGCAGTCGAATGAAACAACCAAGGCTCATCTAGCAGAAATTAGCTAATAAAAATGGCAATCACGAGATGTAAATTGGGCATGGATTCATTTTTACACAAGATTGAACTATGGATAAGTCTGCTTTGATTCAATTTCATGTTTACACAAGCTTGAAACAAAAAACTATGCTTGGGATTGGTTTACATGCCCCGAGCATGATGACTTGATTCTAGGTGCATAATTTGTTATATGGAATTTTCATCTATGGATAAACACATTTTCCCTAAGTGGGTGGCTACACCTAGAATAACATAAATAAAGTAGTTTAACCTTTTCCTATAGTAGATGGTTTAGATGAAGGAAATTACTTGTAGTCTTTCGCTTCCTTGATCTCTTTTGAATCACTCTCGTTGCTTCCACTTGAACTAAATCTGCTCAAAAGGTACCTGTATCGAGAGAGACATAAACAAGAAACGATCAAATCATACATTATCTATTTGCTATAAAACAATGGAATCAACGACATTGAAACACATAATCATCACAGATATGAACAATCATATAACAAAAGGAATAAGCTATTTATTAATTTAGAAGGAAGAGTATCACCCAATACAGTTTGATCCTGTGCCACTCCTTCAACTCCACTCCAACCCTCACCACATCAAAAGCACGCGGCTCCAACATCAATTTAATATATGCATCAATTTATTTGTACAATTTTTTTATTAAAATCTATTTCTCTTATAATAAAGATGAACATGTGTAAGATTTTTCTTATATTATATTACTTATTATTATACCATATATATTGTACTCTCATGTATTATGCTTCACAAATTTGGGTTCCATTACCACAAAATTACTAGAATAATTGTGTTTCCCTCCTTGAATTTCATTTTATTCAACTATATGGTATGATAGTAGAGATAGGGGGTTTGTACCCTTCTTACATTATCAGTGGAGTGAATTAATTTCGAGTATATAAGGTGATTACCTTTCAACCTTTGCTTATTAAAAAGGAGTGTAATTATTTTAACGTAGTGCTATGGTATTAACATGCCACGACTTGTATTCATACCCTCAACCATATTGTTACATGAATTGGTTATATACATAATCTATTTCTTTTTGTTTCATTTAATCTCCAACATGGTATTTTCAAGGTTATTTCATTTGTTGTATTAGCTGACCCTCGTGGCAATGCATATCCCCATGGTTGCCTGATAAACAATCCATTCACATGGTTGATTAAACGTATTTGCAGGGCCCGCACTCTAGCTGAAACCCTAGCCAATTGTCAAATTATATTGTAGAGATTGGATTGGGATTGATTAATGGTGTTCATTACTTAGTAGGTGGTTAGAGTAATGGCTTACCTTTACCTCCGCCCAACCTTCCATTTCCCATTCGGCTAATCAGTGAGATCAGCCATGCTACTTCTGTGAATTTTTCATAGAAGTTAAGGGTTATTTCCTTTGGATATGGAGAATTTCGATGTTGAGGCATTAGTACTCTACTTGCATCGCCTCCAGAATTAGTATTTGAATGACAAGGAACTTGGAGGCTTGAGGAACTTTTCTACCTAATAAGTTTTCTTAATGGAACTTTTGATTGTTTTCTATCCTAACTATGTATACAACATTATTCATGATAGCCTTAAAGAATATATTTACTAAGATATTTTTCTAATTGATATATTAAACCTTAGGTATTAGTTCTTAGTGCTTTTCCTCAAGGTGAGACAGGGTTGGTCTAAACCCTAACCATGCAGTGACTAATTAGATTCTTTAACTCTCAATTCAAATATTAATTAATGACTTTGTAGAAATTAATGTGTATATTTGAAACTACTCATGAAATTTACTAAATCACAAGATTCAAAGCTGTTGTATTGATCTGCAAAAGTTATTTCACCATCTAGAACACAAATCATAGACATGAAAAAATAAACATCATACATGCACAAATATTTATCTAGGGGAAAGTAATAGCTCAAAATCCATTCCTATTTGTATTTCATTAATTAGGGAATACAGATGAAATACATACGCTTTCTCAAGCCTAAGCACAACCTATAAGTGTATAGTTTATCCCTCTACTTGACTAACTGACTATGGCCAACACTTAGCCAAGTTTCAATCTCTCCAAGTTCCTATTTCCTTGTGTTGTTCCTCCACAAAATTAGCCCCTATTATTTAGGAATTTCCCACTATTAAATTGTGCAATTCCTTTAGGTACTTCCTTTAACTGCATGCATCACTTGTACACAATGGAATATGCTACATTTGATAGTACACTACCTTGGAATCTCCATCTCAACTAGGTGACTCGAATTCTTTACATGTAACAATTATTTTATTCTAATTGATCAGTTAACTGGTTGATCACTGAGTGTGGTTGAAGTTCCACTTGCACAACTTTACCTCCACTATTTCTTTTGACAATTAGAATTAGTTTAATTGACAATAACTCAAATTAACTGAAATATATTTCTACAAATTAGTGATCAATCACACTGAACTAAACTCAAGCTTCCCAACTTGAATTAATTTAGTTAACTGAGTGACAAGTGCCATGTCACCCCAATTAACTACCTCTAAGATTTATGCTGAAATAGATATTCAAATTTTCTCTAGTTTGACCAAGGAAAAGTCAAACTGAGATTTTCTTACTATATTTTCAACACTCCCTCTCTGTAAGAAAGGGATTATCAACCACCCCTATCCTGCACCTATGGAATTCAAACTTCCCTCTTGACAAGTCCTTTGTCAAAATATTAGCATCTTGTTCCTCTATCAAAATGTACTCCAACAACATAATCTGCCTCTGCACACAATCTCGTAGATGGTCATACTGGATGTCAATATGCTTGAATTTATCATGAAAAACAAGATTTCTAGAGAGTTTGATGCAACTCTGATTGTCATATTAGATCACATTTGGATCCATCATCTAACCAAACAAGCCAACAAGTATATTTCTCATCCAGTCGCCCCACATGCTGCTTGACTTGTAGCCATGTATTCTGCTTCTATCAAGGTGAGTGCCACAAATATTTTCTTCTTTTTGTACCAAGAAACTGCTATGGGCCCAACACTGAAAATTCCACCTTAATTACTCTTTGAGACAAATGGAATTCTCACCTAATTTTTATCTATGAAGCCACACAACTTCACTCCCTTTTTCTATCTATACCATACTCCAAACTAGGTAGTTCCTTTAAGGTACCATAGAACATATTTAGTTGCACTCCCAAATAGTTTGTTTAGCCTAACCATAGCTTCACTCAGTTGGTTGACTGCAAAGCACATATCTAGTAGTGTGTTCACAAGATACATGAATGAACCCACAAACTGTTGGTAAACAGTAACATCCACTTCGTCACCTAAAGTGGCATCCTCCTTCCTCAAGTTGGTCTCTAGAGGAGTCTCCATGGGCATTCACCTGTCCATGTGGAACTTATGAAGTATCTCGCTGGAATATTTTCCCTAAGAGATAAATAGATCCTCATCACCTTTCCATACTTCCAATCTAAGGAAGTAGTGCATGAAACCCATGTCCTTCATCTTAAACTCTCTTCCAAGGTCCTCCTTGCAAGATTGATCACCTTCTCAACACCAATCAAAATCAAGCCATCAACATATAAGACAATAATGAACAATTTACCTTCTACTAAAGTATGATAGAGGTTTGCATTCACTTCACTTTTGGTGAAGCCCAAACCAGTGAAATACCTATCAATCTTGGTGTACCAAGTAGGAGGTGCTTGCTTTAGACCATATAATGCTTTCTAAGTCTAGACACATGATATTGTCAATCAAAAGTCTCCAAACCTTCTGGTTGCTCAACATACACCTCCTCCTCATTAACTCCATTGAAGAATGTTGTTTTCGCATCCATCTAGTGGATCTTCCACCCCATCTGTGCAGCCAAAGAAAGGATTGATATGATGGATGAGTACCGTGATATAGGAGCAAAGTTATCCTCATAGTCAATCCCCTCACCTTGAGAGTAACCCTTGGCCAAATATTTGGCCTTGTACTTCTCTGTGCTTTCGTCTGTTGCATGCTTCACCATGAAGATCCATCTCGAAACCAAAACTGATTTGTTTGTTGGTCTTCGGACCACTTCCCAAAAAATTTTGTTTACAATGGATTCATACTCCTCCACCATTGCATCAACCCATACAGGTTTCTCTACTTCTTCCTCTAAATAGGATGGCTCAGTCTCTAATAGATCAGTCACTAGAGCCATGTAGCCAATGTACTGATCTGGTGACCATCTATGCCTGCATTCATTTGAAGGAGCACCCACATTCTCCCTCTCATCCTGCACAAGTCTCTTAACTTCCCTGGTTCTCTTCCTTCCTTCTCTAGATTGTTTTGCTTGAGTGGTTGTCTCTACTCTCTTCTCCTCAACTTGTGCTTACTCCACCAAATAATGAGGCTCCTCCTTTGGAGCTAAAAGTTCCTCCTCTGGTGGGATCTGAAGCTCCCTCTCAAGAGAGAACTACATGGCTTTATCTTCATCAAGTTTTACATCCCTTCACACAAATTTCATTATGAGGGATGGACATTACACACAGTAGTTGTGGGGATTTTCTGTGTAACCCAAAAATACCCTCAACTCTGTTGTCGGCTCTAGCTTCTTCCTTGATTGTTTGGAGACATGGAAGTAAGTAGAGGCTCCAAAAATCCTAAAGTGAGACACATTCAGATTCCTCCCCCAAAAAACCTCCTCTAGTGTAATCATGCCAAGGATCTGATGAGGACCCTTTTTTTTTTCAAATAGACCACTGTGTTGCATGTTTCTCCCACAATCTTACAGTTATTCCTCTCATCCACCCCATTTTGTTGTGGGTTGTGGGGTGTTTTCAACTCTCATTGAATGCCTTCTTTTGCACAGAAATTTTTTAACTCATTTGACACGTACTCACCTCCATTACTGCTCCTGAAAGCCTTCACCTTCTTGCCCATTTCATTCTTGACCAGCACTTTGAATTATAAGAACTTGGATAAATTCTCATTCATCTTCCATATGAAGAAGATATAGCACTTTTGTGAGAAGTCATAAATAAAGATGACAAAATAATTATGCTTGACAGTGGAGGTTATTGAGAAAGGTCCACAAAGATCAGAGTGGATCCTTTCAAGGATTACATGTGCTCTATTGTCCCAATCATGGAAAGTGGCTTTTGTGTACTTCCCCAAGGTACACCCTTTACATATATCCTACTGCTCTAGTTGGGATGCTTGTGGTTATCTTCTTCATGACCTTAAATTCACCATGATGCAAATGGCCAAGTATTCTATGTCAAAGTTCATTGACATCGCGACTTTACACCTTCTCTGCCTTTGTGCTCAAAGTAGCACAATCCTCTACATCTATCTTGTAGAGGTTCTTCACACGAACCCTGATCTACTTCACCTGTCTTGTGGCTATGTGCCTCAAGAATGTCTTTCCTTTGCTAAAGATCACATCATAACCACAGTCTTCCAAAAATATAACAAAGATAATATTCTTATTTAGACCAGTAACAAACATCACATCCTTGAGTCTAAGAGAAAAAATTGTCTCACTATGAAAAGTGGTTGTACCAATCTTGTTCTTGTTATAACTTCCATAATCTCCCATCTCGATGTGCATCTAGAGATCTTTCTCCTCCGAATCGCAAAAAAATTCTCTATTCCTTGTCATATGGAACGAGGCACTACTATCCAAAATACCACATGCTCCCCATCACTGTGCTAGAAATGCATGCAATGAGAGTAAAATCAAGCTCGAACTACGAAGCCAAAGCTTCACCCACTGCTCCCCCGAAGTTCTTCTTTCTTGTTTTCTTGTGTGGACACTTCACTACATAGTTCCTGAATTCATGACAGTGAAAGCACTGCTTTCTGGACAAGACTTTCTTCTTCCCTCCTTTACTAGATTCTACTTTGGATTTTGATTTCTTCCCTTTCTCCTTCTTTTCCTTTCCATCCAAGGCATAGTTCTCCTCATCCTATCCCTTGGATGAAGTCATGTCTATGTTATTCTACCTTATTTCCTCCTATACTAGGTCCAACCATAAGCTCTCCCAACTTGATTGTTTCTCCCTCCCATTCACCGAAACTTGATAGCTATGCCAGCTCTCGGCAAGGCCCAGAAGGGCTAGAGCTGCCTAGTCTTCTTCAGGGACATTAACACCAACCTTGCCAATTTCTTCATGAAACTTTGTAAACTTTGCTCAAATACTACAGAATTATGCCATTCTTCTACATCTTGATACTTCAAAGTTTTTCCTTGAGTGCCAATGTCCTATGGTCACTACGATTCTGAAACAATTTTGTCAGTTCTTTCCAGATCACCAGCGAAGTTTATTTTCAATGGAGATTTGGCACACTATGAGCATGTACTCCCTAAAATATGATTCTCCTCACCTTGGCCACATCATTCTTCCACTGAACAAGATTTTTGGCATCATATGCTTGAGGTTTTGCAACATCTATCTTGATGTATTCTAGTAATCCATTGTCACCCAATATCGCCTCCATGCGGTCCTTCTATGCAAAAAAGTTTGAGGTGGCTTTCAAGCCATACTCTAGCCTTAGTCCATTGAACCCATCTTCTTAGTCCTGAAGAAAACTTGCAACATTGATCTTCAAATTTGAACATCCTGCAATGACAAATTTGAAATCTCTACTCTATAGTGATTCCATCTCTAATACCATGTAGAAATTAATGTGTAGATTTAAAACTACTCATGAAATTTACTAAATCAAAATACTTGAAGCTACTCTACTAATTTATGGATTTAATTAATGATCTAAAACACAAATCATAGACATGCAAAAGGAAACATCACACATGCACAAAGATTTATCTAGGGGAAAGAAAATTTTCAAAACCCCTTCCTATCTATATTGAATTAATTAGATAATAGAGATGAAATACATATGCTTGCTCAGTCATGAGCACAACCTACAAGTGTATAGTCTATGTTCCTCTAGGAAATTAGCCCCTATTATTTAGTAATTTCCCACTATTGAATTGCCAATTCATTTAGCTCCTTCCTTTCACTGCATACACCACCTGTACACATTGGAATATCCTACAACTGATAGTAAACTACCTTGTAATCTCTATCTCAACTTGGTAACATGAATTACATGCATGCAACAATTATTTTTGGTTGATTGATCAGTTAACTAGTTGATCACTGAGTATGGTTGAAGTTCCACTTCCACAACTTGACCTCCATTAGTTCTTCTGACAGTTAGAACTATTTTAACTGATAATAACTCAAATTAACTAAAATAGATTGCTACAAATCAGTAATCAATCATATTGAACTCAACTCAAGCTTCCCAAACTCGAATTAATTGATTTAACTGAGTGAAAGTTACCTCAATAAACTACCTCTAAGATTTATGTTGAAATAGAAATTCAAATTTTCTCTAGTCTGACCAAGGCAAAGTCAAAATGAGATTTCTTGTTGTACTTTCAACATATGTTGCCTCTCTATGGTAGGTTATCAAGCTAGAACTCCACTTTCCCCCTTCAAGATAATGTACAAATCCTCTAATGTTAAATGCTCATTATCATTTGTTATGTGTTTTTCTTCTAATTTTTTTTCCAGTATTTAACAATGGTTCCATACCATTTCTTTGTAGGTGAGATTATCATTGTAGGGGTTTCATTTTTTAGTAATCCTTTAAAGTTGACTAATCGAAACTCTCTTCTTCTTTCTGCAACTAACCATGTTCTTACTTGCTTATTGTACTTTTATAGGTCAATGAAACCATACTTTGAAATTTAATTCCTACTTGTCTCTGTTGTGACTGTTTCTATGTAAAGGAATTTTCTCTTATTCCTTAGGAGTTGTTAAGATCTAAATGTTTCCTATATTGGTGTGCGGTTGAGATATTCTCTCAATCAAGTGATTGTGTGTCCAATATAGTTTACCTATCTTGAGACAATACTAAATGTATTTATATGTAACCGTATTTGATGTGAATATAGAATTAGTGTGCATTACCTAATTTTATCTTGGTATCAGAGCCCATATGGGCCTGGACCTCAAACCCTCCTGGGTTGAGGAAAATAAGAGAGAGATTATATTTATTTTAGTTTTTAATATTTTCCATCTAGAAAGGTTCTAAGAGTCGAGGGAGTGTATTATTCAATGGTAGGTGGATAGAGTAGGCCAAGCGGAGTGCCTGCTATGAAAGACTACATGTTGGTGATATGGAGTACTACATGTTGGTTGAATGACATCGCTTGAAGTCCATCTGAGAGATGGAGGGCTCAACTAGATGAGAAAAGTATGGAGAGTCATGGATGTGAGATTGAACCAACCTACAATTCATTGCTAGCACTAATAGATACTTCTTGTTTTTCATAAAACTCCTGCGAAGGGGCTTTGCTAGTATTTGTAGGCCCAAAGTTCAGTGTGAGTATTGGATTTGTCAAATATATCTGGGATTTTTCGGATCAGTGTCAGTGAAGAGAAAATATGTCAGATTCATCAAACGAGAGCAAGTGGAGGTCATGTTTCTTGAAAGGAAATAAGATCGAGGTCCCACGATTGAATATCGATCCATATGGTCGAGGGAAATATTTTATGTATTGGATGATTATTGATCAGTTCTTCCACTTATCTCTTTAAATTCTCATCGTGTGTGACCTTATTTACCTATAGGTAGTTAACTGTGCTTCAAATATAATCCCGATATTGGTTCGTGTGGTTAGGGTTTGTAATTTTTTTGTTTAAATATGATGACCAGTCTATCGAGCATAAACCCCAACAGTTTCCTCATAGCTGGAAGTCTCAATAATGTTTTCAAAGACGGTTGTGAGTTTTTTTTTATCTATGCACTGTAATCACAGTTGGAGTTTTTTTATGGTTGTAATGACAAGGATTCCAAGGATGTCAAGATTGGCGAGAAAATGGGTAAGATTCAGCTCACAGTCTGGTTCATTTTCTCATCTCTGGTGAACCTGATGCACAAGTTGCTACCATGGAAGAGATGGCTACTCCACTCAGATTGATTGATTGGTCTTATTAAAAATCATAAAGAATTGCAAAGAATGTTCGATTTCTCTTGTCACCAGGCAACTTTTAGGTTTTAACATTGGAAGCATTCTGGAGGTCCCCAATTGTTTCCCATTCCCGAGCTAGAGAAAATAGAGGATTGTGGTGATTTGTTCAATTTATAAAACTTGAATATGCTTGAGCTACATAGAATCTAAATGGGTAGCTAGAAATTGTTGGTCAAATAAAAAAGGTGTTAGCAAGCGAGTTGAAACGCAAGAGTTTGGGGCTAATGCTAATGATTTTAATGTTGATTTTAATAATAAGTATGTTGTGTCATGGTATTTCTAGTTTTTATTGAAGTGACCTTGGTTTGACCAACTATTATCACAATTCTGAGTGTGTGTTGGAACTGGTCATTCCAGCAATATACAAATTTGCAGGATACGATGAAGACATGATACTAAAGATGGCATTAGAGGAGCTACATCAGATATTAAAAGATGATGGGAAACAAAGTGAAAGTTTGTGTGAATTAGTGTGAGTTTGTAAAATAGACTCATGGTGTACTAAGTGTCACATACATTTATTAGTAATAAATTCTAGGATGGTGCTTACTTGCTTATTTTACTTTAATAGGTCAATGAAACCATTACATTCTTCAACTTAGTAGTTGCCTAGAATAATTTTCTTGGTTTCTAGGGTCTATGCAATGAAACCCTATATGGCCATAATCACCCTTCCTGGATTATGTTTTTATTGAATTTCTTATAAATATATTTAGACATATGCTCATGTTTATAACCAATCACCTGTCATATTTATATTTTCTTTTAAAGAAAATGAGGATTATTCCTCCATTACTCTTCCACATTTATTTTTGCATAAATATATGGCCTCTTTCTTCACAGTTGAGAATGTAGTCTGTAAATTTAATTTTTTAAAGTAAAAGATAGTGCCCTTTCTTGGGACTTTTGTGTTTATCAATATCATTAACATTTTCATGCATACTTATTGGACCTTTGCATCATTTATGGCCAAGCTTGTAGAGTTAGACCATAAATATTTTGTTGTTTTTAGATATATATACAGATGTATGAATCTTATGTTTTTCTTTGTATGGTTGCATGAGACATAATCATACCTAGTAGGGCTTTCATGCTACTTAATGTTTGTTTTTTCTCTATTGTTGTAGATAATAACCATTATAATTATAGGGAATTTTCAAGTACTTTTCATATTAGTTTTATGTGAATGGATTTTCAATATCTTTTAACTACAATCTATCTTTGGTATAGTTATTACATTGTTATATTAATTTTTTTATTTTTTTTGTTTCTTTTTCCTCCAAATTTGGAACTAGGTCATAGGCCTAGAGTATTCTTGTCATGGGAAACCACCAGAACCTCTTTGGGCCCTATTACCAATACTACTCAAGACTGCCTAGTTTTGACCAAATATGATGGCTCTATCCTTGACAAGGTCTGCTTGGCTAACCTAAGTATATTATTGTTTATTTAATTTTATCAACATATTCTATATATTAAATAGTTCCATTACCAATATATTAGTTCTGAAACATGTAAAGTAAATACACATGTTTGTTCCTACTATGCTTACCCTACAAGTTATTCAAAACAAACTATTGTATGAGAATATTATCTTTTTGTCTAGCACATCTACTAGAATTTCCTGTATAATGACTCCTGGGTAAATCTTAGTCTGAATTCTCCCTTCCATTACCATAATAGGTCTTTGGTTCCAATACTTCTTTCTTTCCTGAAATAGGTTAGTCTACACATACATACTTGTAAAATCAATATTTTCTTAAAAATATTCATAAGACTTACTCAGTTACTTATTTAATCACACATAGGAAAAGGCAAGAACTACATACAAATTTCTTGTCTACTTACTCCTACTCAAAACCAAAATAGGAAATCCTATTTAACATGGACTAATTTTTCAAAAATAATCTATTCACCATAAAATAAATAAAATTGATTTACTTATCTAGGGCTCCTTAGAAAATATGCTAAAGGCTTCCATGTTCCTTCCAACTATGAACTAGATTTTACAATTGGTTCCCCCTGAACTCTAGTCCTCTCTGTCAAGAAAACATCTTAGAAATATTTGATAGAATTCACCCCCTAGTCCCTTTAGCAGTGTCTTGCTAATCCTCTGGGTTCAAAACTTGTCTTTCTCTCCCACTGGTCTTATTCTCAAAAGCAGTAATCCTTATCTCCCACAATTCTCTTATATAGGTTTCACCTCATGACATATATCTCCAGTCATGAATACTTATGGTGGTATGCTCTACCAAATTCTAGTGAATAATGGAAAAAGAATTATTGTTTTTTATTTTTTTCTCACCCCCTTCTTAGGACTAACAAATTTTGAATTATTTTCTTTACAGTTTGGAGTTAAATCTCACATGACCGCCCTTAACATATTTTCAAGAGTGTTAGTGCATCAAAAATAATTCTTCCTTCATTATTTGAAATAAACATTTACATCAACATATCATGTCATTTGTCTTTTACGTTTCTAGTAAACAATTAAATGTAAAAGTCATAAAGTTATTTGTACATGGGTATTACATCTCCCCTCCCCTTAAAAGGGAAACCATCATCGATGTTTCAAATTTCATTCTTCTTTGGGACAACTTAGGAAAAGCATCCATCATTTCATCTTCCATTTCCTAGGTGACCTCCTCAGTCCCAAAGCGCTTCCATTGAACTTTAACCTAGGTGATGGCTCGATTATGGCGTGCAGTTTCCCTTTGGTCCAAAATTTGTAGAGGCTCGATCTAGAACTCTCCTTTTGGTTTGACCTATACAACATTCCAATGATTTATATGACTAATATCATGCACATATTTATTAGAAAGAGACAGGTTAAATACGTTATGATTTCTAATACAGGTTCGTAGTTCTAGCTAGTAGGCCATTGTCCCTACCTTGGACAATATCTTAAATGGCCCATAAAACCAGGGGGTCAATTTATAATAACTTCCGAATTTCAAGGAGTTCTTTTTTGTATGCACTCTAATATAAACATGTTCACCCTCTTGAAACCGATTATGTGTCATTTTGAAGTCAGTGTAACTCTTTTGTCTATCATGTGCCACTTTCAAATTCTATCTGGTCCTTCTCACCATTTATTTCATTTCTTGTAGCAATTCTAGCCCTAACATAATCCTATACTCGGGTTGACTCCATTTTAGAGGAACATGACACTTCCTTCCATATATATCCTAAAAGGGACTCATCTTGAGAGACCCCTGGTAACTATTGTTATAGGTAAACCCTACCAAATGTAGATAGTCCAGCCATTTGGTGGGTTAGTTCATTACATACATGCATATCATGTCCTCAAGAAACTCATTAACTTTTTTTGTTTGGACATCAATTTTTCGATGGTATGTGGTGCTAAAGTTAAAGTGTATATCCTTCCAAGTAAAGAATGATTTCCAAATGTTTGAGGTGAATTTTGGATCTAAATATGATATAACTATCTTTGGCACACCATGAAGTTTGAAAATTTATTTCATAAGGACTTCAACCACCTATGCATCTCTATAAGTGGATTGCATAGGTATAAAATGGGAAGCTTTAGATAGTTTGTATACCACTACCATAATGGAATTTTGTTGCTTCTGTGTTTGAGGTAATATAGTAATAAAGTATAAGGAAATTACCTCCCATTTCCACTCTAGTATAGGTAAGGGGTTTAGTAACCCGATTGGCTGTTGGTGTTCTACTTTCACTTGTTGGTATTCTTGGAACCTTTAAAAGTATTCAAGAGCTTATCTTTTCATCCCCGAACAGAAAAATTCATTTTTAGGGGTTGTAATCATTTTCTGATATCCTGGGTGAGCTGCAAAACTTCTCTTGTGGTGTTCATTTAATATTAATCTCTTAAATTTATCTTCATCTCGAACATAAATTTTGTCTTTTAATGTCAGCACTCCACTTTTATTGATTGCATAATCAACCTATTTTCTTTGATTAGTTTTAATATTCATATATTCATAAATTTTATTATAATTCTAATATGCTAATGCTAGCTCTTTGATCTACTCAATAAAATCTGCCTCAGTTTGAATTACTGTCACTTCGTATACTTGCTTCAAACTTAAAATTAATGCATCTTCCACCTTGTTTTCTTTCCCCTTAATGTGTTTGACTTTGAAATCATACTCACTCAAGAAGGTCATCTAGCTAGCCTCTCTAGTATTCATGTTTGATTCGCTGAAAAAATGTTTCAGGCTTACATGGTTAGTAACTAAAGTGAACATTTTACCAATTAGGTTGTGTCTCCACATTTTATGCATGTATTACTACTACCAAATCAATATCGTAAATTGCATACTTTTTCTCATGTTCTTTTAGTTTATAGAATTCATAAGCCACTTCATGCCCTTCTTAAATAAGGGCACCTTTAAGATTTTCCAAGCATGCATTATTACATACCTCAAAATATTTATTGAAATTTGTTATTTTCAACATCAGAGCAATAATAAGTAAATATTTCAATTTCTCAAAACTTTCCTAACATTGTTGCATCCACACAAATTTCACCCCTTTCTTTTGTAAGGAGGTTATAAGATATCCTAGATTAGAGAATCCTTTTATAAATATGCAGTAATAACCAATAATTCCCATGAATGACCTTACATCAGCCAATCATTAGGACTAGCCAATAAAGAATGTTCTTTACCTTTTTAGGATCCACTGCTATCCCTTGTTTCTAGATTACATGCCCAAGATTATGTATCTTGTCATGGTAAAATTAGCATTTCTTGAATTTTTCATATAATGTATGTTCATATAGTGTCTATAAAACTATCTCCAAATGTTGTTTATGCTATTCTATTGTCTTTGAATATATTAGAATGTCATCTAGAAAAATATGAACTTATCGAAGAATTTTCTGAACACAATGTTCATCAAGAACATAATGTTAGAAATTAATTAACGAAGTAATGAAACAAATACAATATTGTGAAAATAAAAATACAGAAATGAATAAAACAAGAGAGTGACATATATACATGGTTCACCTAATTCAACTTATGTCCACAAGGAAATAGTCAGTCCTTCCTTTTATATTATCTAGCAAAATGAAGAGATACAACCTATAGCAAATTTGTTGTAATTTCCTCTTCTCTCTCACACAACCTCCTCTCTCTCTTTCTCACTTAGAATAATTGTTATACGAAATTTGCATCTACGGATAAACACATTTTCCCTAGGTGGGTGGCTACACCTAGAACAATAGAAAGAAAGTAGTTAAACCTTTTCGTATACTAGATAGATGAGTTGAAGGAACTTACATGTAGTCTTTCGTTTCCTTGATCTCTTTTGAATCGCTCCCGTTGCTCACACTTGAACTAAATCCGCTCAAAAGGTACCTGTATCAAGAGAAACAGAAACAAGAAATGATCAAAGCATACATGATCTATCTACTATAAAACAATTGAATCGAAGGCATTTAAACACATAATCATCACAAATATGAACAATCATATGAGAAAAGGAATAAGCTCTTTATTAATGTAGAAGGAAGAGTATCACCCAATATAGTTCGATCATGTGCCAGTCCTCCAGCATCAGTCCAACCCTCGCGAAATCAAAAGCACACGAATCCAGCAACATAACATTGTTTGATATGAACTCAATTCTCACCAACAGAATTTCCTTACAAACTTCAGATTCTAGCCCTTTGATCACTATGATAAGTGGTCGATTTATAGGGAAACAGAGGTGGTTTTGTCATAAATTGGGTATTGAATGGCCTTCCAAAATTGGAATTAGTTTCCATGGAGCAAAGTATGAGAGGATAGGATGTTAATTGATCCTTAGCCTATCTAATTTTGAACTCATAGGAGGAGATAAGAGATGTGATCCATCTAGAATCATCTAGAATGAAGGAATATTCCTAGAACCTGATGCAAATTTCACACAACCTCACCCAACGCAAGTCAAAGAGGGCCTAAGTGCAATGTAGTGCATGCCATAGTGGGCCTGCCTACTCTACACCACATTGTCTCAAGGCTTGGGCTGCACTAGTGTCCCAAGGAGGCATTTCAAGAAGGCTTCAGGCCAGGAAACTTTGATAGAAGGAAGAATTCAATGAGTTGAGTTGTCTAAGGCATGTAACAACTGAATTAGGGTTTTATGAGCCCTAATTGTACTAATGTGAATGTCGATATTGATGTACCCACATAGACCTGTAACAGTTGCCCCCTAAAGCATGAAGTCGAAAATAATAATGTCGAGTGATATGCTTTACGATGTGACAGAGAGGAATTGAAGCAGATGGTGACCTGCATCAATTACAATACATAATATCATGATATTTTGGATTTTTTCATGAATTGCTGAGGGAAGGCATACCCATACTCAGCATATAAACTTTTCATTACATGTACATAGATAGTCGTGTACAAATACAAACCCATGATGGGATGACCATCAGTGTAAAGCAATCATACAGATGATTTAGCACTCTCCTGAAATCGCAACCCTGATGGATGAAAATAGATCCACGTTCTTCTATCGCCTCCAATCATTTGCTCAAGTACGAGTCTAACCATGTGAATATGTGATCTGAAGTCGAACATGGAAAGACATTGTCTTATTACCAACCAATGATGTAAGCCGTTAACAGACGTTAGAGAGATCATCGATAATGATAATGATTCTCAAGGTACTGCAGTACACTCTGCATGGTGTGAATAAATTTTGTGATGTCAAACACCATACAAAGTCCTTTGGTTGAAGGCCAATGATGTCAACCTATCGCTGGAAGCGAGAAACTTGCCATTGATGTATGCAAGCCTTAAGATACTAGAAGGGTGTTTCTAAGCCAACTTCTTGGATAATGTGTTGACGTCAACAAGAAGTGACTTGTCATAGGAGGGCCTTGATGTATCCCCCATAGACAACATGAAAAGAGTGTAATGATTTTGGAGACAGAATGTGACTGATGACACAAGGTTCAGTAATTGTAGTCATGAAAATGAAGTTTTAAGAGTACTGCAAAGGATGATTTTTATTGAGTGACTTCTCTTGAACATGTCGGCGACAGTAAATGAATTGGTAGCATTAACCCAAAACCAAATTAATGGATGGTGTGATAGACCATAGGTACGATAACCATCAAGCAGATAACCCAACCCAAATAATCATGAAGATGAAGTGAAAGTGTCATGTTAAAGAGAGAATTGCTACTATAAAGTGATTTATCCATTTTCCCATTTTCCCCAGTCATTGTTGACCAGTACCTCTTTATTTTTTAACAAGCTTGAGGATGATAACATATGCCTGTAGTATAATTCACCCTTCGGGTGAATCCATCGCTATATGATGTTTTAATGAGTCTACCGGAGGTGAAACTCGGTCTTGTCATGATGGACAAGTTTGTCGCTATTTGATGTTTTAATGAGTTTAACGACAATGAGAACTCTATCCTTTTCATGTTTAGAGAGTTTGAAAAGGAACAAAAAGAAACTCAGAATTTCGTTTTCATAAATTTGTTTCTCATGTCTGAAAAAGCATGAAATAATACAGAGAGAACCTATTTACCATGTTTTCTCAACGTATTCCTTTTTGTAAGTAATCTATCTCAGTCCCAAAAAGAATTAAACTTATACTGAGTAGATGTCATTTCCAATCTATTTACGAGTTGAAAAAGACAAGCGCTCAGTAATCTTTTCATGTTTAAAGAGTCAGAAAAGAGCTTGAAAGTAAACCCCCTATTTTTATTTTCTTTTAACTAGTCAAAAAGGAAAATACTCAATGATCTTTTCATTTTTTACGAGTCAAAAAAGAGCTTAAAGGTGACTCGTCTTAGAGGAATGAGTGGTGTCTAGGATAGAAACTGGTTCTGGTGATGTTGGAACTTCTCAAAACATGTTGATTTATGTGAAAAGGCTGGCTAATAAGACCACTCATTGCAACAATTCCTCAAAAAGGGTAAAACAACCAAGTGAAAGCATATTATCGGCCAAAGAGATGGTGGTAGTGGAATGAAACAACCAAGGCTCATCTAGTAGAAATTAGCTAATAAAAATGGCAATCACGAGATGTAAATTGGGCATGGATTCATTTTTACACAAGATTGAACTATGGAGAACTCTGCTTCGATTCAGTTTCATGTTTACACAAGCTTGAAATGCGAAACTATGCTTGGATTTAGTTTCATTTTTACACAAGCTTGCAACAAAAAACTATTCTTGGGATTGGCTTACATGCCCCCGGCATGATGACTTGATTCTAGGTGCATAATTTGTTTTATGGAATTTTCATCTATGGATAAACACATTTTCCCTAAGTGGGTGGCTACACCTAGAATAACAGAAATAAAGTAGTTTAACCTTTTCCTATAGTAGATAGATGAGATGAAGGAAATTACTTGTAGTCTTTCGCTTCCTTGATCTCTTTTGAATCACTCTTGTCGCTCCCACTTGAACTAAATCCGCTCAAAAGGTACCTATATCAAGAGAAACATAAACAAGAAACAATCAAAGCATACATGATCTATCTACTATAAAACAATGGAATCGAAGACATTGAAACACATAATCATCACAAATATGAACAATCGTATGAGAAAAGGAATAAGATCTTTATTAATTTAGAAGGAAGAGTATCACCCAATACAGTTTGATCCTTTGTCACTCCTCCAACTTCAGTCCAACCCTCGCCACATTAAAATCACATGACTCTAGTAGCATAACATTGCTTCACATGAACTCAATTCTCAAACCAACAGAATTTCCTTACAAACTTCAGATTCTAGCACCTTGATCACTATGATGTGTGGTCAATTTATAGGGAAATGGAGGTGGTTTTGTCATAAATTCGGTATTGAATGACCTTCCAGAATTGGATTTAGTTTCAATGGAGCAAGGTATGAGAGGATAGGAGGTTAATTGATCCTGAGCCTATGCAATTTCAAGCTCATAGGAGGGGATAACAGATGGGATTCTTCTGGAATCAGCTAGAATGAAGGAATATTCCAAGAACCCTATGCAAATTTCGCTCAATCTCACCTAGTGCAGGTTAAAGAGGGCCTAAGTGAACTATAATGCAGGCCACAGTGGGCTTGCCTTGTCTGCAACACACTATCTCAAGGCTTGGGTTGTGCTGGTGTCCTAAGGAGGCATTTCAAGAAGGCTTCGAGCCAGGAAACTTTCATAGAAGGAAGCATTCAATGAGTTGACTTGTCTAGGGCATATAACACCTAAATTAGGGTTTGATGAGCCCTAATTGTACTTATCTGAATGTCACGAGTGATGTGCCAAAATAGACCTGTAATAGTTGCTCCCTAAACCATGAAGTTGAAAATAATAATGTCAAGTGATATGTTTTACAATGTGAGGGAGAGGAACTAAAGTGGACGGTGACCTGCATCAATTACAATACATAATATCATGATATTTTGGATTTTTTCATGAATTGCTGAGGGAAGGAATACCCATACTCAGCATATAAACTTTTCATTACATGTAAATAGATAGTCGTCTACAGATATAGACCCATGATGGGATGACCATCAGTGTAAATCCATCGTACATATGATTTAGTACTCTCCTGAAATAACAGCTGGATGGATGAAACTAGATCTGTGGTCTTCTATCCTGTCCAATTGTTCACTCAAGTACGAGTCTAACCATGTGAATATGTGATCTGAAGTCAAAAATGGGGAGAAACCGTCTAATTACGACCCAATGATGTAAGCCATTAACAGACGTGAGAGAGATCACCGATAATGATAATGATTCTCAAGGTACTGCAATACACTCTCCATGGTGTGAATAATTTTTTTGATGTTGAACACCATAAAAAGTCTTTCAGTCAAAGGCTATTGATGTCAACCTATTTCCAGAAGCAAGAAGCTTTCCATTGATGTATGTAAGCCTCAAGGTACTGGAAGGGTGTTTCTAAGTCAACTTCTTGGATAATGTGCTGATGTCGACGAGAAGCGACTCGTCGCAGGAGGGCCTTGATGTATCCCCCATCAACGAAATGAAACATGTAATGATTTTGGAGACAGAATGTGACTGAGGACACAAGGTTTAGGAATGGAGGTCATGAAAATGAAGGTTTATGAGAATTGCAAAGGATGAGTTTTACTAAGTGACTTCTCTTGAACATGTCAGTGACATTGAATGAATTGGTAGCATTGACCCAAAACCAAAGTAATGGATAGTGTGATAGACCATAGGTATGATAACCATCAAGAAGATAACCCAACCCAAATAGTCATGAAGATGAAGTGAAAGTGTCATGTTAAAGAGCGACTTGCTACCATAAAGTGATTTATCCCTTTTCCCATTTTCCCCAATCATTGCTGACTAGTACCTCTTTATTTTTTAACAAGCTTGAGGAGGATAACATATGCTTGTAGTATAATTCCACCCTTTGGGTGAATCCATCGCTATGTGATGTTTTTACAAGTCTTGTGAAGGTGAAACTCGGTCTTGTCATGATGGGAAAGTTTTTTGCTATTTGACGTTTTAACGAGTTTAACGACAATGAGAACTCGGTCCTTTTCATGTTTAGAGAGTTTGAAAAGGAAAAAAAGAAAACTCCTCAAGTTATTTTTCATAAATTTTTCTCTCAAGTCCGAAAAAGTGTAAAATAATACAAGAGAGAACCTATTGACCATGTTCGATCAAAGTATTCCTTTTTCGTAAGTACTATATCTCAGCTCAAAAAAGGGTTAAACTTATACTGAGTAGATGTTGTTTCCAATCTATTTATGAGTTAAGAAGGAAAAGTGCTTAGAAATCTTTTCATGTTTAAAGAGTTAGAAAAGAGTTTGAAAGTAGACCCCGTATTTTTATTTTCCTTTAACAAGTCAAAAAGGAAAATACTCGGCGATCTTTTCATTTTTTACGAGTCGGAAAAGAGCTTAAAGGTGACTCATCTTACAGGAATGAGTAGTGTCTAAGATAGAAACTGGTTCCAGTGATGTTGGAACTTCTCAAAATATGTTGATTTATGTGAAGAGGCTAGCTAATAAGACCACTCATTGCAATTGTTACTCAAAAAGGGTAAAACAACCAAATGAAAGCATATGATCGGCCAAAGAGATGGTGGTGATGGAATGAAACAACCAAAGCTCATCTAGCATAAATTAGCTGATAAAAACGACAATCACGAGATGTAAATTGGGCATGGGTTCATTTATACACAATATTGAACTATGGAGAACTCTGCTTGGATTTAGTTTCATCTTTACACAAGCTTAAAACAAAAAACTATGTTTAGATTCAGTTTCATTTTTACAGAAGCTTGAAATGAAAAACTATGCTTGGGATTGGTTTACATGCCCCCAACATGATGATTCGATACTAGGTGCATGCCCCCCAATCTTCATTACATTCACCTAGGTGGACTACTCATGCTTATCAGGTGGATGGGATGAAGGTTCATTTACGAGCTCAAGTGAAAGACTCGACTAGGATTTTATGAGTTGTACTCAAAGAATTGAATTGGAAATTTTCTCCAGGGGACCTTGTTTCATTTTTTAATGAGATTGACACAAGATATGGAACTCTACTCAGATTCCTTGTTTCAGGTTTTAACAAGCTTGAAACAAGACAAAGAACTCTACTCAAATTCCTTGTTTCATTTTTTAACGAGCTTGACACAAGAAAAGGAACTATGCTCTGGGACTTGTTTCATTTTTTAATGAGATTGACACAGTAAAAGAACTATCCTCATATTCCTTGTTTCATTTTTTAACGAGCTTGACACAAGACAAGAAAATATGCTCATATTCCTTGATTCATTTTTTTACGAGCTTGGCACAAGAGAAGGAACTATGCTCATGATTCCTTGTTTCATTTTTAATGAGCTTGACACAAGACAAGGAACTATCCTCATATTCCTTGATCACAACCCATAAGAGGTCATGGCTTCCAGGAGGTTCTGATCAAATGGGAGAAAAATGCTCTCAAAGGGATATGTAGCAAGGAATCCATTAGAGAGATCTGGTTCCAAAGCCCCCAGTACATAATGCACAACATCACGGAATTGATCATCAGTTGATGAAGGCATGGAACGGGTTGCCACATAATTGACCCATGGTGGGGAAGATACCATTGGGACAAAAGGACCATTTAGGAAAGATGTTTGACTGGAAGCCATATTTGGACCAGGAAATGAAGTTTGGTCAACAGTGACAATTTTGCCTTCATGAGGGAAGCATATCACTCAAAAGAGTGTTGAAACAATAGTTCCCATCTCATAAACATAGTCATGCTCGAAAAGTAAATTGTAATCTACAGGGCCTGGGACTACCATCACATTGAGATAATAAAAAATTCCTCCTAAAGTAATAGGAAACTGGGGAAGGATCCCTAATGGTTGACTGGTTCTTCTGTTAAAAGCCAACAGATTCTGGGTAACAGGCATGAGTGGCAATGAAACGAGCGCTTTCCAAGCAGTGGAGGAAAGGATACTCACTGATGCACCTTCATCTATAATCCTGCCAAATACAATCATATTATAAACATGTAATATGATCTGGAAAGGCATATAAGAAGGAAGATGATATCCTTCTAGTCGATTCCAATCAAAGGAAATGACCAGAATACTTGGAGGGGGTGCTGTAAGAATGGGAGACTTACCCCCTTGAGTTACGAGAATGGGAGGACTTTCCTCCTGTCTTGATGGAACAGGAGGGTTTCCTCCACGCTCATTAGAATCTGAAGAAATGAAAAGAACATGTGTGGTATCATACTGACTCTCTACAGGAAAGGTACGATTAAATAAAGGTGAAATTTAGTCAATTGTTTCCTCGACCTAAGATTGGTCAGGTATAGACTCATGGGAATCACATTTAGAGAGAGTGGGTTTGACCGACGGTTAATTTGGGTCAGTCACTTCATCAACTAGTGAAGGATTAAGGGACAGTCTCTTGTAACCAAATGGAAGTCGCTGCGAAGAAGCGGGATGGTTATCCAACATTTTGGGCTTCATCCAGATAGGGACAAAGGGGAATGGGTTGATTCCCTTCACATAACCTATAAGGAAACTTAACTTTACCCTTCTTTCCATGAACTTTACTACCACTAATTGATGATTTGTCACCAGCATGATCTCCAAAATTTGATGACATAGGATGATGTGAACGAGAAGACCATTTTTCTAAGATCTGAGGAATAATAGAACAGTTTCGAAGAAGATGGTCTCCCATACAAGGTTTGCAACGATATCAATGTTTGTGAGGCTTATCGAATAGTTTCTCATCAGAAGTTGCATTCAAAGCAATGGTTGCTTGCTTTCCCCTGTTGCATTTGCTTCTTCTTCTTATCCTTCTTCCCTTTCTTCTTCTTCTTAGCCACCTAGTTACTAGTGCCAATACTTTCACCAGGCAAAGAGGAAGAAGGGGAGGAAGATACAACTGACAAAGATGGAAAAGTGTCAACTTTAGGTCCAACTGGAGGTTGATTTTGTCCAGTTGTAGGAATATTCAGTTGCGGGGCCAAGGAGGTTGAGAACAACCATACTGGAAATCTGATGGTAAGTCCCGAAAGGGACAATGTACCCATATAAGGAGCACCAATATTTCCAAAAGGAGGAAAAGGACTAGGATTCCCATCAAAACGAATTCCTTGATTGGTGGACTATGGATTTGTTGCCATATGTCTCAACCTAAGATCAACTAAGGAGTGACGTGGAGGATGTTATCCATAGTCAATTAAATTTATTTTAGCCAAAATAACAAAACAAAATAGAAGAGAGATAATCTAGGCAAAAGGATTACCAAACAACTATGAATTGTAATATACTGCCTTAGTAAACCAAGGACTTAAAATACATGCAAGAAATCTCCCCGAATTCTGTGTTCGGTGTATCACAGTGTACAAGGCAGCTGACTCGATTACCTAAGGATAGAGAACAACCTAATGTAGTCCTCCCAAATATACCCGAAAATACGTGGAGGCCCCATTCGTGTTAGGTTGTCTAATGCGAAACCACACAATGAGAGCATTCCTTTATACTTTTCTCACTATAACACTACCCTATATACCCGAAGGTACGTGGATGAGCTATGATATACTTATTTACGTGGAATGAGGTATCACACTTGGAATGTATCACAAACAATTAACGACAACTGCTATGTTTTACGACACTAGAACACGTCTTTAGACTAGAACTTCTAAATGTTATGCGTTAAGTTACAATGATCCATTATGTTAATTGAGATAACTTTTAAGTTGATCTTCTAAATAATTTTCCTTTCAAGGTTCACCACGTGATGTATGTTTGCAATTCCTAGAATGCACTAAGATGATAAACATTATTTTGATTTAATTTGAACAATGAAAATCGTAACTAGTAAGGGATGGAGCAATCAGATCTTTGAAGAAGAGCAAAGAGCACACCTAATGCAATTTCCCTAGCTATTCCTATCAAGCATTCACAAACTACAATATGCACAATGCAAGTTTTTCTTTTCAGTCGTTTAATGTTTAGATGAACAAAAAGGCACTAGATGCACAAACAATCAATTAATACTTTTCATAAGAAATGAAGACTTTAAGGCAGTTTCTTTTTCAAAGAAATGAAGACTTTACGACACTTCCTTTTCAGAAAAGATTAATCAACTATAAGCTAACTTTGAAAATGAATTGATAGCGATAAAGAAATCACTTAAGAAACACTAAATAATCAAGGTCAAAGTAGGGCTAGAAGAGGAAATTCAAATTGATTTCAAAACCATAACAATCATTGATCTTTCGGCAAACAACTTCAGAAGCAAATTTGGAAAACTCCAAGTCAAGGGAGAGACTATGTTGCAGAGTGCTATCTCTAATCGAAGGGTTCTCTGCAGTGCACTGTCCTCTAACTAAGCCTACGCTGGTGCAAGAGAGGCCAATCAAAAGACATTCAAGCACAATTTTTTGACCAAAAACACTTCAAAAGGACTAAAATAAGATCAATGAAACCAAGCAAAGTCTACTAGGGTGTAATATGATGAGGGTAAGCCCCCAAGAATGATATTCATTCCCTAGTATGGGCACCAATTTGTTTGATAAAAACATTTTCCCTAGGTGGGTGGCTACACCTAGAAAAACAAAAAGAAAGTAGTTTAACCTTTTCCTATAGTAGATAGATGAGATGAAGGAACTTACTTGTAGTCTTTCACTTCCTTGACTCTTTTGAATCACTCTCGTCACTCCCACTTGAACTAAATATGCTCAAAAGGTACCTGTATCAAGAGAAACAGAAACAAGAAATGATCAAATCATACATGATCTATCTACTATAAAATAATGGAATCAAAGACATTGAAACACATAATCATCACAGATATGAACAATCATATGAGAAAAGGAATAAGCTCTTTATTAATTTACAAGGAAGAGGATCAACCAATACAGCTTGATCATGTGCCAGTCCTCTAGCTTCATTCCAACCCTCACCACATCAAAAGCACACAACTCCAGCAGCATAACATTGCTTGACATGAACTCAATTCTCAAACCAATAGAATTTCCTTACAAACTTCAGATTCTAACCCCTTGATCACCATCACGAGTGGTCAATTTATAGGAAAATAGAGGTGGTTTTGTCATAAATTGGGTATTGAATGGCCTTCCAAAATTGGAGTTAGTTTCCATGGAGAAAGGGATGAGAGGATAGGACGTTAATTGATCCTTAGCCTATCCAATTTCAATCTCATAAGAGGCGATAAGAGATGAGATCCTTCTAGAATCATCTAAAATGAAGGAATATTACCAAAACCCTATGCAAATGTGACTAAATCTCACCCAACGCAGGTCAAAGAGGGCCTAAGTGCACTACAATGCAGGCCAGAATGGGCATGCCTACTCTGCAGTGCACTGTCTCAAGTCTTGGGCTACGCTGGTTTCCCAAGGAGGCATTTCAGGAAGGCTTCAGGCTAGGAAAATTTCATAGAAGGAAGCATTCAATGAGTTGAATTGTCTAGGGCATGTAACAACTAAATTAGGGTTTGATGAGCCCTAGTTGTATTGATCTAAATGTCGGGAGTGATGTGCCCAAATAAACCTTTAACAATAATAACACACAATTGCAATATAATTCCCTCATATAAACTGAGGGTTTCATTTTAGAAAAAAAAACTAAATTAACATAACTTCCACCATCATACCATCCACCTAATGGACGACGCAGATTGACTATGAAATTAGAATATTTTATAAGGCAATATGTCATTTCTTTTTAGCTTCAGGGGCAATGCCCCTAAACCCCTGTCGGGGGCCTGCTAGCCACCAGACCCCCCATCTAAGGGGAATGG
This sequence comes from Pinus taeda, assembly GCA_000404065.3. Lineage (NCBI taxonomy): Eukaryota > Viridiplantae > Streptophyta > Pinopsida > Pinales > Pinaceae > Pinus > Pinus taeda. The sequence continues at coordinate 49,753 of APFE031261491.1, forward strand.
TCCCCTCAGAGCCCTACAGGTGGGGGGGACAATTCCCCTCGCCGCGTGGAGGGGTGTAGAGTACTCTTGGGGTATACACCTAGCTGAAACAAGACCTCTGAATTAGGAATATAATCAGGCTCCACACCCAACAAATAAAGGTAGCAGGTGCATTTGTAAGCCTGAAAGGTAACGATATGAATTTTTAGTGTCCATACCTAGTTCAAAAAGTTATTTTGGCATGTCTTCCTCCATAATTCTTAGTTTGTGATAACCATATATGAGGTCTATTTTAAAGAACATAGTTACTCTCTTGACTTGATCAAACAACTTGTGTTAGAAACAATTTTAATACCGAGAGGGGGGGTGAATCAGTATTAAGGCTAATTTAAACTTTTATGCAAATTCTCATTGAACATTCAAACATGGAATTCTCTAAGTGAGAAACCATTAGCAAATCATAGTTTCAACCATATGAATCAACCCAACCACACACATCATGAGCACCAAACACATGAGACACAAAGGTTTAACATGGAAACCCTTATGGGAGAAATACCACAAAATCTTGTTTATTATTTGATGTAAATATGAGCACCTACTCTATTACATCAATGTTTCTTTCTGAGCCACCACTCATATAAAGAACCCATTCCCTTTTATTGTTTGCTAGAACCCACTAGTAGGAACCACCAACTCCCTTCTTCTACAAACACCTGATTAGCTTACTAGAAGCACCAACTTCATGGATTTTTTACAAGCACCAACTTGCAGGAGGCACCAACCCCCAAGCTTTCCTAATATATGGAAGTACCAATTCCCTGGTTTGCAGACTCCAACCAACTCTCATTAAGGAACTAATGTTCTCTGTATATGGAATCCATTCTACCTAATTTCAGCTTTGTTTTCATCAACTTGGCCCACTTAGTTGGAACTTACTCTGCTTGATATTACACTTTGTTCTCCTCTGTAGCCTTCACTTTTCTTATCCCATGAAATGCTTTATTTTCTTCTCACTCTGTAGTAGCACACATTCTCATATCTCTCAACCCTTCTCTCTCAGCAACATATGCTCAACTCTTAGTCACTTTCCTCTGCATTGGCACTCTCGGCCTTTCATGGTAGCATAGGCACACTTGGCCTCTTCTTAGTAGTGCTTCTCCCATAGAGCTCTCCACTCATCTCACTCAACAATGTTGTGTCACTCAATTTATCAATGGAAATCCTGGGTTTATTTTCTCTGCTACACAATGGTGTTATCTTATGCTTCCATCCACATTGCCCCAGAGTGTACCCTCAGCATAGCTCTCCATCCTGTTGTTGCGTCTGATTACTTCAACCATTATAACACTATTAATTATGAGAATGGGCACCTGAGAATTTCTTCATACTGAGAATTAATTCTCATTCAAACTACAGGGTACAATAAGGCTCCCAATTCTTATTAATTGCTTCATAGAGATCAAAGTGTACTATAGGCATGACTGTATTTTGACGTAGGCTCCATTAATTTGGTTTTGTGCATCATGGTCCTTTACTGTCTTGAATCAAATCTATCGGAATTCACCATTGACTCAATTAATAATTTTAGCTACCAACACATTCATCCAACTGCCTAAGAGATTTGCTATATACACATAGGCCTTGCCAAAACTACGCTGCCAAATTAACTTACCTCGACTTCTTTTATTTTATCAAGAAGTGCTTCCAAAAACTGTTTTGGCCTTAAGCCACTTTCGCACTAGACCCACTTTTATTTTTTTTCATAGGACCACTTCCTATGACCATTATCTAAGCCTTTAGGTGCTAAGCCACTCTATGCCCTTAGCAGAGCAAATTTCCTTTTTTATTTTCTTTGTTCTCTTGGTCTCATTTCTATACGAAATTACCTATGCCTTGTGGTAAGTCCGGAGCTCCCAATCGCGATACTTTTAGACTTATTCCTCTTTATACATTGTTGAGTTGGACCTTGTAGGATTAGCTATCCTATGGGGTCCTCCCAAGACCTTTCTAATTGCATGTCATTCTACCACAACACCACGAGTTCGTTGCTTATCACCTAATGCATCCTCTTTGCATACCATTAAACATTGTAGGGCTCCATATCTCTAGGATGAGTTGTCTAGTAGCATCCTCTAGCTACTTTCGAGAGCCAATCGAAATACTCTCGGGTTGAGTCAATTTTGACATGAGCCTCATCATTCTTATGCCTCTTGACTAGTGCATCCCTTTTTCATTGAAACTCTTAATTCTTGTGGCCTATGACCACTGGGATGATGTTATGTTGATTGCACATGTGCCACATATCGACCACTGGTTTGTCCATATGTCTCTCAAAAGTGGGTCTTTTCGGTACCCAAAAATGCCAAAATTTCTTGCCACATGTCCACATCTGATTGGACCATGTCATGTTGATTTCATCATCCTACGTTGTCTCCTAAGAAACAATAATATGTTTCCACCACCCCTGTCAAAGAGGAGAGAGAAATGGTCCCCGAGACCTTGTTTTTTCACCAATTTCCTTTAGAAAATTTTCTTCATTTTTCTGTTGGGATGACTCTCCTTTGTGTTGCCTCCTTTTTATCCCTCTAGGATGCACCTCTGGGATAGCCTTCAATGGGTTGAGCCGTTATAGTGGGGACCTCTTTCTCACTTTCATTGGTTCATTCTCTAATGCCATGTCCTAGTAACTATCTCCCGGTTCATTCCTTTTTTGCACCAAAAGGTTACTCCAAGGTGAGCCATAGCCAGAAAATATTCATGAAGCATGATAGAATAAGATGTTTTTGGGCTAATATTTTCATTCCATGAGTGGTCTATACTTACAGGTGTTCAATATAGCATGGAAAATATGTGTGAGGAGATCTGTCAAGAAATGCTTCCCAAGTAAGCATCTTGAAGACAAAAGGCACAAAGGTACCATGTTGTGACAATTGAAAGAACAATGGATTCTGATGATCAAAGTGATTTATGAAGGCTCCATAATGTCAAGACCCTTCGGAGGCTGGAAGGATATCATAGTGCAAGATCTATTATGAGTATTGAAGACATAGTGGCAGTGTCATCACTTCTCAAAGAACTCTATGTACAAGTCACCATGGTTCCAAGTCACCAATGTTTATGAATTGTCATGTTATTGTCACATGATGGTATGGAAAATGATGATGTAATTATGGAAAATATTGTAAATGTAAATATGTGGAATTCCAAGAGTAACGTATGGATAAAAGACTCACATGGATAAGTCCAAAAGTCATTTAGAAGTTAAAGATTCATATAGGAGTCAAAAGGTCACATTAGAAGTCCAAGAGTCATGGGGATATGAGAGGTCATTCCTCTTGTTATAAAAGGGGTTTCATTACTCAAAGAAAGGATTTTTCACCTTGGCTTCTCCAACCATGAATTAGAGAGGAAGATAGTTCTTTTGGACAGTGAGTAGTGACTTAATGTTCCACTATTATAGCTAGTAGTGTTTCATTGTACCCATGTATCTTGGAACTTTCACTTAATATTTGAAGCTCATTGATCCATCACATTTTCATGTGTATATCGTGGATGTTTTAAGACTAGTATTTAGATGTTTGTGGTATATGCTGGCATCCATATGTACTAAAGAAATTGAACTATTTCATTGGCTTTGGTGCTCATATCATTTAATAACTGTTGTAATTACTTTAATGATCGTTACATCTATATGAACTATTTTTCTTTATGGTTAACGATTATTTCATATGTATGTGTGTGTGTCTTTATTAGAATAGTACTATTAATTTTCTCCTAAAGTCTCATTTTTGTTTCCTTTCGGTGAAATAACCTTGATACATTTGCAATTGAACACTTCACAAGGCATGCTTATTTTCTCATTCAAAGGTACATGTGCATTGATCTCTTATGCTAACCACTATAGCCAAGTATGTACATGGTTGTTGAGCCACATTTCCTGATGGGGCTCCTAAACCAAATTGTGTGAGGTTTAATTCGGACTTCTCATGAGGGAGACCCCCTGTATGTTGGTGGGATCCAACACCACAAACATAGCCTTAATCATGCATTAATGGGTTGGGTTTGTTACACTGAAAAATATTCCTCTTTCTCATAATAATCATCATTTTCATTCCATCTTATGAATCCATCATGAAAATCCATCGTGTCATAAAAGAAACGCCTACCTAACAATACATGAAAAGCACCCATGGAAGCAACTTCGCACAACACATGGTATCTGTAATATCCTATTTGAAAAGAAAACTTGCTTGAGAAACAATAAATTAATGTCCTATATACAATCATGATAAAATTATATGCACTAAGATGGGGTGCACATTTCAATGTTAAACTCCTTATCAGTTATTTATATACTACATTTTAAGTGTTGTCCATCAATAATTACATCATAATGCTTATTGTGTATTTTACGTTTTGTGATGGATATGATATTTTCTTATTTTTCATGGTGAATCTTTATAACTTTTTCCTCAAAAATAGAAGACTTCCCCACTTGAGTTACGTGTACCCATACTTCATTCCTTCTTCCATCATTTTGATTCTCAATACATTCTACCATTATTGTAACAAGTAGTAACATACCTAATTCCATTTCTTCTACCAACATTGTTACCATTCCCAAATTTATTACTTTGACTACATTCTCCATATTCATTTCTTACATTTTTCTAACTTCATCCAAATCTTCTTGTACCCCACATTGACCTCTCCTTCCTTTAGTACTTTAGTATTTTCTACTTAATATTTCATCAATTTTCAGAGCAAGTTAGCATGCTTTTTCCAAAGTATGGAAATATTGAGTGTTAATTTCATCTCAAGTCTAAAATCTTAGGCCCTAAACATTCCTTTTAACCTTTTAGAATTTTAGTTCATTGGTGTAAAATCGAAATGAAAATATAAATATGTAACACCCCTAGGCTACCAATATGGTGTATTACAATTTCTATAATTTGAACTTTGGAATTTTCCTTGAATTTGATTCATATAACTTCTTCATATATGTCTCATCCATTATATCATGCAATGTACACTTGTACATGAATGTAAAAGAAAGATTGACATATAATAAATTGTTATCCATATGCAACATGTGTAAATAGTGAAAATGCTCGTATCAGAGAAGAACATAAAAAAAATAATAAACACTTATCTTATAAATGAAGCATCAAATAACTATAGACCTAGAAGTTTACACCTTGCGATATACCACACTACTCATAATCTCTCAATAGTAGATCACACTCGAGCTAGGGATATGACTCCACCAAGGAAAAATTACACTTAAATCCAATATGTTCCATATTTTCACCAACAAGGTAGTAGGCCAAGGTACTTATCTCTAGTATCCTCCAACCAATAGTCTCTCATCCCCCATCAACATGCATAGCCCTAGGTGGTGCACCCCCTTCTCTACACCCACAATCTATAAGGCTATGCCACTACCCTTTTAGGGTTACCAACTAAAGCTAATAAAGGAATATCATATCCCTATGGCTTCTAAAAGTTTCAACTACCCTTAGGAATCTTCACGTACCTTTTGGCCTCACACCATGGAAACCTATCCCTATAAACCTCCCCCCTCACCAAATCCACCTAGGATTCATACGATCATAAAAATCACAAGGTCGCACCCTCTTCCTTTATTAGGAAATTCAATAACTCTCTATGTTTAGAATGATGAAAGGATATATAAAGGCTCAAATAATCCTTCCTGAGTCAATCAAGGATTATCTCATCCCTTATGTAGCAAAGTTGAAGACAAGAAAATACTTCTATGAAAGTTGGTAGAATTGTTCTATGTAAGCACTACAGGAGAAATTATATCATTAATAATCGAATTATACAAGATGAAGGTATCAAAGGGAGAAGGGGTAGCCTCATACCTTATGAGGGTATCTGAAATAAGAGATCAACTACAAAAGCTAGGAGAACTACCATCTAATTATGAAATTCCCACCATTGTGCTCAATGCACTACCTTATGAATGGGGAAACTGTGTATCAATTATTCATGGAAAGAAGGAAACTACCCCATTCAATGATCTATGGTCATTATGCAGAATTTAAGAAACCATATTGAAGGAAAAGAATGACTTTGGATCAAGTAAACAAACTCAATCATATGTACCTATGACGAGGAAGAAAGGAAAGTCTCGAAAAAGATCTCAAAATAAAATTGACATGTCTAAGATTCAATGCTATGAATGTAATGAATATGGGCATTTTAAAAGGAATTGTTCTATATTCAAGAAGGACAAAAATAAGTGAAAGGAAAGAAATGAAGCTCATGTCATAGAAGAAATAGAAGAACCTGAAAAGAAGAAGACAAAAAAGGAAGAAGTGAAATACCTATGCTATGAATGAGATAACATCGTATACTTAGTTTTTTTCAGAAGCTAACATTCGTCACAAGTATGATAGGATATAGAAAAGTTTTAGATGACAACATCATAAAGGCATGAAAGGATAGCTGAAGTAGAAATATATATGGTTGAGAAGTCATCATGATTGAAAGGTAATAACACATGGCATATTCATTGGAAGCATATAAGGATAATAAAATTGAAGCTAGTCATATAGAAAGATAGGAAAATAAGAGGTTTTCACAAAACATCATCATTCAAAAGAAGAATTTGCAAAATAAGGATCATCAAGATCCTCCGTTGGAATCTTTATTAGAAGATTCACCTTTACTTATAAGAAGAAAGTGATAGTCTACATTCCACCTTGTGTGGGATCCACAATTTAGAAGGATGATGGTATGATGACAAAGGAGTGCAGCATGTCAAGTTGGTTGAAGAATTTTCATCTTCAAGCATGGAAAGGAAGCTGACAAAGGAGATCTAGATATTAAATGCTATGAATGTAATGAATATCTACATTTTAAGAGGAATTGTCCTATATTCAAGAAGGAAAAAAAGAAGTGAAAGGAAATAAATAAAGATCATATAATAGAAGAAATAGAAGAACCTGAAAAGAAGAAAACAAAAAAGGAGGAACTGAAAGACTATGTTATGAATAATATAACATCATATACTTATTTTTTTTTAGTACATAACATTCATCACAAGTATGATAGGATATAGAAAATGTTTAGAGGAAAACATCATAAAGGCATGAAAGGATAGTTGAAGTAGAAATATATATGTTTAAAGAAGTTATCATGATTGAAAGGTAATAGCACTTGGAATATTCATTGGAAGCATATAAGGATAGTCAAATTGAAGCTATTCATATAGAAATATAGGAAGATAAGAGATTTTCACAAAACATCATCATTAGAAAGAAGAATTTGCAGAATAAGGATCATCAATATCCTCCGTTGGAGTCTTTGTTAGAAGATTCACCTTTACTTAGAATAAGAAAGTGATAATCTACATTCCACCTTGTGTGGGATCCACAATTTAGAAGGATGATGGTATGATGACAAAGGAGTGTAGCATGTCAAGTTGGTTGAAGCATTTTCATCATCAAGCATGGAAAGGAAGTTGCCAAAGGAAGTCTAGATATTCAATGATATGAATGTAATGAATATTGGCATTTTAAAAGGAATTGTCTTATATTCAAGTAGGACAAAAAGAAGTGAAAGGAAAGAAATGAAGCTCATGTCATAGAAGAAATAGAAGAACCTGAAAAGAAGAAGAAAAAAAAGGAGGAAGTGAAATACCTATGGTATGAATAAGGTAACATCATATACTTATTCTTTTTCAGTAGATAACATTCATCACAAGTATGATAGGATATAGACAAGGTTTAGATGAAAACATCATAAAGGCCTGAAAGGATAGTTGAAGTAGAAATATATATGGTTGAAGAAGTCATCATGATTGAAAGGTAATAACACATGGCATATTCATTGGAAGCATATAAGGATAATCAAATTGAAGCTAGTCATATAGAAAGATAGGAAGATAAGATATTTTCACAAAAAATCCTCATTATAAAGAAGAATTTGCATAATAAGGATCATCAAATTCCTCCGTTGGAATCTTTGTTAGAAGATTCACCTTTACATAGAAGAAGAAATTGATAGTCTACATTCCACCTTGTGTGGGAACCACAATTTAGAAGGATGATGTTATGATGACAAAGAAGTGCAGCATGTCAAGTTGGTTGAAGCATTTTCATCTTCAAGCCGGAAAGGAAGCTGCCAAAGGAAGTCTAGACGACCACACGAAGGAAGAGGTATGTATATATTCGGTAATAGATAAATAAATTCATGTCATAATATAGCTACAGACAAAATGGTTGAATACTATGTCTCATGAGCATGATAAAAGAAGAAGAAACTCTTCCATTAAAACGATGCATGAATACATGTACACATTTTGCCTTGAACTCTTCTACATTATATGTCCTCATGAATACTAGGAGGTGGTTGGAAACTATGGTTCCTATGATGAAGGAGCTACGTATAGAAGATCCTGAGAAAGCAATATGGAAATAAGGTGAATAAGAGTTTGTGAAAGATGTGTCTACAGATAAGATAAGTAGTCAGCATTTGATAACATTTGAAAGCGTTAGTTATGATATCTCCATGAAGATGGTATGAAGACCCTAATATGTATGATGGAGATGGAGAACCTTGGTAATGTATGAATATGGATTCATATAGTGTGTGAAAAGATGTTGATGTTTCAAGAAGCATATTTCATGACAAAGGGTCATCATAAAGAGGTAATGTTGATTTTATGTTCATTTTTTTATTTTTCAAAGAAATCATCTGGTTGGTTGTAATAGGGCTACTGAAAGAAGGTTGTAGAAGTTAATCTACAACTAATATTAGATGGAAGATCTCGAAAGAAACATGACATGGAAAAGGAAGTAGTATGAATGATAGCCAGATGATGATGATGAAGATCACTTCCCCATGAATAAAAGGATGACATTACTATTGATTCAACATTATGTTTCGTTGAAGGTAAGTGATGGAGAAGATGGTCGATGCCCAATGAAAAATTTATTAAAGAAGATGGCTCCATGATGAAGAAGTTGAATTTCATCTATGACATGATGATGCCGAAAGGAGAAGCCCTATAAGTAGTTGCCAGTACCATGATCTCCACCAAAAGAATATAGCTTATGTTGGTAGCAATTCCCTAGTTAAGAGGGAGCTTGGGCATATTCCTTTTATAGGAATGAGTATATCCTCCCTAGTTGAGAGCAAGAGATAGACCCATCATTATTGTCTTGATAAAAAAGAAAGAATGGAGGATTAAGTAAGCATATTAGACAAATACTAATACTCTTTGAGGATGAGGTAGGGCATACAATAGGTAAGAGTAGTCGAAGAGGAAATTCCTTAAGGATTTGTTAATGCAAGACAGGAATGATCCTAGAAGGACATACATTTTTAACATTAGGATGGGGTATGTGCCTTGAGAGACAATGACGAAGGTGTCTATAAATTATTTGTCTCCCCAAAATTGTGCTCTAACCTTGTGGAGGGATTGAATTGTTAGTAAAGGCCTTGGTATGTGACAATGTTGGTTGATATGATGATATGCACTGATATAAGTTGATAAGATAGCTTATTATATGGCTTACGAATCCAACTCTTCTTATGAGAATTATTCAGTATAAGAATGTCCAAGTGCGTTGTATGTATTATGAATACCTCCCTATTTAAGAGGGAGTGCTGAAATATGTAACTAGGTTCAGCATTCATAAATATGAAATGTACTCTTGATTCATGTATATTGTAAAAAGGAAGAAAAATTATTATTATTAATTCTGTAGCATGGCTTTCATGCTCAAGGTCAATTTATTTGTAGGTCAATCACCAATTGAGTGCTTCTAGGGTTTTTCAAAGCAATAAGTCAGTTGATTCAATGTCATATATGAAATACCCCATTATGCACTTTGTATAATGTAAAAGAAATTTATTTAGAGTCAAAAGATCCAAATATCCTCCTTCGAGACAAAGAAGACAAGTTGGCCTAGTTGTGACAAGTTGACCTCATAAGGGCTATTTAACCACCATGGGAAGCCTATATATAAGGAAGATCTAGACCCCATCAAAAGAGGAAGCATTCAAGTTTGTTGAAACACAAAAAGGAAAAAATAACTTGTGAAGGAGAGCAGAGAAAAGAGGGACGACAAATAAAAGTTTCAAGGATTATTTTTGGGCTAAATCTCTCACATGTGTGAAGAAGAATTAGGGCATCTTTGAGTTGCAACAAGACCAAATTGTAGTTGCATTAAGAAGCTGGACTTAGTTTCAAGAAGCATCAAGATTGAAGGTCGAGTTATCAAGGAAAGGAGATCAAACCAAGAGAAGGAGAAAGGAGGAAAAATTCACCATCATCTTTTCACATGTGCCAGCTAGGATTTCTACAATAGAGGCTGAAAATTGTAGCCTTGAAGAGCAACCAAATTTCTAAAGAAGAGGCTAAAATCTGAAATTTTGAAGCAGGTTGACTTAGGGTTAACTTTGTGAGAAGCAAGTTCATCAAGAAGAGGTTTGAATTGGTCTTGGAGGGTCTTGATCTTGGGTCTTAGGCCTTGGAATTCATCATTTGAATATTCTATAAGAGGAGAATAAATGTTGTGGGTTTCCTCTCAAGAGCAGAGGTTTTGGCCCTAGCTAACAACATAAGTTTTGTGTCATCTTGTCTCATTTATCTTCATAGTTTGGTAGTTTCTTGATGATAAGAACACAATAATAATCAAGTGAAAGAAGAAACTAATTACAAGTACGTCAACTTAAGTAAAAGAACATTACAAGAAGTTATCAAAGGAAGAGAAATCATCCTATCTAGATACACTTTATTTCTCACAATATTGGCCATAAATAAAATACTTCAATGCCCACTTTCAATTTTTAACATGGAGTTGACATGTAGTATTTTATAATAATGTTAATAACCAAGAAAAATTAAATATGTGTGTGTATGTGTGTATGTATATAAATACACACACAAAGAGAGAGAGGGAGAAAGAATTCCTATTACATTCTTTCTATTTCCCAACATGAGGGAGACTCTATTTACAAATATGTCAATGAAACTATGTAAAAAGAAATTAAAAAACAAATCATAATAAAGCATTTACGAAAAAAATCACATGGCTAAAACATTTTTTACTATGTTGCTTAAAATAAAAGAGACGTGGAATTATTTGTATGCCTACAAATAGTTGACACATTGTCTCTCTCTCTCTCTCTCTCTCTCTCTCTCTCTCTCTCTCTCTCTATATATATATAATAATATATATATATAATATATATATATATATTATATATGTATGTATGTATGTATGTATGTATGTATGTATGTATGTATGTAATGTATGTATGTATGTATGTATGTATGTATGTATGTATGTATGTTATGTATGTATAACCAATATAGATTCGTCTTAGCTCGGATCTATCAAGTGTTGAGTGAGATTAAAGCTCTCTAGGTGCAAACATTTCCTCAAGTTTTGCACTCTAAAAAAGGTTTGCAGCTCATGAGATTTGATCCCTCTTGGTGCTTGACAGATCCGAGCTAAGATGAATCTATTCTAGTATAGATTCATCATTTGGTAATCGATTTTAGCCCTTAAGTTCCTCTTATCATATGGTGATGGGCCACTAAGTTTTTGTTCCTTACCTTTGATTTGAGCATAGTTTAGGAAAGGTAATTCTCAAGTAGTCGGGCCTGCTTCCTTGGATAAAGCACCACCTCCTTGTAAAGTAAATTAACTCAATTGTTTCTTAGCGTATCTTTCTTTACATGTTGTCACTTTTTATTAATGTTTGCTACTTTAGTTAATTTATTTATCATTTCCAGCATTGATTTCATATGATCATTTCCTCTAATGTAGAAATCTATAGTGTTCTATTTTTTATAGTTGCTCTCTTAAATTATGAATTTTGTTTCCTTAATTTTATAGTGTTGTTCCTTAAAATAGAGAATGTTGTTAATTAGAAATAGTTCTTGATTTATTTCTGAGTTATTTAATAGCCAAATGAGTATTATATTATCATAGTAGACTTGAATATTACTTGTACCATTTCTTAATTAACTCATAGGTTGAGTTTGTATCCAGAACGTCATTATTGATTAGTCTTTAGTTTTAGTTGTTTATTGCATTCTTATTTCTACACGTTTGATTTTCAATAGAGACATAATTTATAACAAGATTTGTTTTCATTGATTTACTTTTCACATTTACTTGGTTTTTGTCAACTCCATGTTGCTTTAAGGTTGTGAATAGAATAAATTTGTTTCAATAAATAGAAGTAATTGTAAGTTATCATAGGAATCTCATATAAGAACTAATATTAATCTCTGGTAGTTTCTTGCATATATTTTGTGGACATCCTTTGAAACAAAAAGTTGTTCATCATGTTAAGAATTAATATCTAGGTGATTAGTTATTTTTTTACTAAGCGATTAATTTCTTCAAAATTTTGGTGTCGTTTCCCTAAATAATTTCCTATTCAATCCATTCCACACCCTCATAATAATAAACTAGCATAGCGTGCTTACAATGTTGAACTCCACAATTCACCAACCGTTCCCACCAATTTTATCTCTCTTGCACCATTACAGAAAACTTATATTCAGGTTTGGAAGGTTTCAAATCCAAAAATTGCAATTGTAGAAGAAAATGAGGTTTCTTCTAGTTTGCATCAACAAGTTGTCCAAATCAATAATACATTAGAAACTCAAGAACATTGTGATATGAAAACTATGAGAAATCAAGAAAGTAAAGGATATATTGAAGATTGGTTTCACTCTATCATTTGCTTGCAACATCACTCCATACTTCAGCAACTCTTGGAAAAATCCTTTCAAGGGAAGTTGGTCTCTCATACCCTAGTATTTATTAGTATGCATTTTTCAAATTCATGTATCTACATACTTGAGGTCTTATTTTGAAAATGGCTCCACTAGAAGTACTTTTATATGTAAACATATTTTATTTTTCAAAGTAGGGTATATTAGTGTAGAAAATAAACTAAATGAGGAAATAAATCAATTTATTTATTTACATGCAAAAAGAGTTGATTTTATTGCAACACGTTGTGTAAATTAGCACTGGTGATAAATATGTAGTTATATTAAATTTGAGTTTATTTATATATATAGATATATTAAAATTGAAATAACATTCCTAGAAATAGCGATGTCCATTATGATCACCATTTTGAAACAATTATTTGATTGTCATATCTTATGGCATGTAGGCTTGATGAAATTTCTGAAAAAATAGTCAGGATAGTCATGTTTTAAGGGACCAAATTGAAATATTTTCAAAACATGTTTTTATCCTAATTATCCCTTTATTTCTTCTTTCTAGCCCAATTTGAATCATTGAATTCATATTTGAAACAAAAATATTATGACCAAAACATTGACAGGATGTCTAGTAGGTAGCTCACGGATAGAGTTGGGACAGTCAGTTTTTGGAGGCCTAAATGAATAGATTTTGTAAACATGTTTCTATTATATATTACCCTATAAATATAGTTTACAAGGAAATTTTAATTACTTGATTTCAATGTGGTATGATAAAGTTATGATCAAACTATCTATTGTAAATCATCATTCTTAAAACTCTGTTTTTCTGCCTATTCACTAGCGTATTTGACACATCAATTTTTAAAGTATGTTGAAGAATCTAGGGAATATGGTTTATAGATAAATTATTCTAACAATGATAACATTTTTTGAAGTGCTTTTACTTTTCTTATTAGCACAATATTCTCTTATTATTATTAGAGTGTGTTCTTTTACTTCATCAAATAGTTACCGAAACAAAAGGAGACAAGAACACAAGATGTTGGCTCTCATCCAGGCAAAAACCTCTCTCTCTTAGAGAGGAAAACACTTATGCAAATTTCTCTTATTGATGCTTCAATTGAAAAATGCAAAACCATAGACCCTTGACCAATAGATCCTCCAAGCACAAGACACAGTCTCTCTTTATTTGTCCTTCAATTGATACCTTCTTCTAGGTTGCAACTTGATCTCTTCCTTCACACTTCTTCTGAAAACTGGAAGCTCTTTTTCCAGTAACTACAAATAACCTAGGTCTCCTTAGATACCTCTTCTTTTGTGTCCTTCTTTTCTTCTCTACCTCGCTTGGGAATTTTCCTTCTCCTTGATGCTTAGGCTAGAGAATGAAGCCTTTCTTGAGAAATTTCCTTGATTTTATAGGTTGATCCTCTTAACCCTTACTGCTACTCTTATTTATTCATATTTTTTTCTGATCTGGAGCTTGATATATCTCCTTTTACTTGCTCCCTTCCTTCGCTAGATGTGGGACCTCCTTCGTTTGAAATGGAGGCTTATTTGGAGTCACTTCTTGGCCCAATCAAAATCTATTGAGTTGCTACCCTTGTGGATCTGCTGTGACTATAGAACTTCCCTCCTTTCCTCACACATGTGACATAATTAGGCCCAAAATAAGTCCTCCAAAACTCAATTTCTCTTTCCTCTTCTTCTTGCCCTAGAATCACTTCAATGCTCCTTTTTCACACCTCTTTTTCGTCCTTCCTTTCTTGTTGATTTCAACGATGAGTGATGATCCTTTTGTGAGGTCGAACTACCTTATATATAGGAGTTTTTCTCTCCTTTCAGGATGACTTGATCAAACTGTGAGGCCGACTTGGCATTTGTGCATGAAAATTCATTTCTTGGCTCAACTTTAAGAGGAGACTTGTCTTTGCTTTGGAGGATCTTCTTTGACATGTTTCTTTGACTCTAATACATATGTTTACATAGTGTAACATGCCCACATGGTTCTTCAGCAACTACATTGACTCTTTGACTTTCCTAGAAGCACTCAAACATGTGCTTGACCTATCGAATGAGAAAGAAACTCATTTTTATGATTTACAAAAATAGTATTTCTTTTCTTTTATAAGTACAAAGATAAAAATTACATTGATGAAGTTCAAAGCTAGTTACACTTTGTTCAATGCTCCTTCTTAATTATGGAGGTATTCATAAATCATTACAAGGTGTTTGGCCATTTTCAATTTGAGGAATTCACATAAGAGAAATCAGATTGGGAATCCATATATTATAGCATCATAGTAACCAACAATGTTTCCACAGCAAGGCCTTGACTGATAGCTTTATCTCTCAATAGATCAGAGCATAATGTTGGCAAGACCAATGACTATAGACACCTTCATCATTGTCTCTCAAGGTACATACATGCCCAGGTGTTCACTGAGTATGAACTTTTAAGACTATTCTTATCTTGGGTCCCGAACCCTCAAAGAATATTGATCCTCTTGCCTACTCTTATCCTTGATTCCCTACACATCCTCAAAGAGCATCGAATTCCAGATGATTACCCAATCCTCCATTCTTTCTTCCAAATTGAAGTCAATAATGTTGTGCCTATCTCTCCCTCTCAACTAGGGAATATATGTCCATTCCTCTGAAGGAATGTACCCAATCTCCCTCTAAATCATGGACTCGTTAGATCTCCCTCTTAATTAGGGACTCTCCTATACATCAGCAACTTCTTCTTGTGGTTTATTTAGCTGCTTGATCAATTTCTTTCCTTGATTTCATGAAATTTAGTCGAGCTTCTTCTTTGTAGGGCACCATCCATCGATCAATTTCCTTCTTGGTTTGTCATGTCATGCCTTTCTTAATGGAAATTGGCCTTCTTTATCCATATCTGGAACCTTCATCATATGGCTACTTCTTCTTCATCATGTTTCTTTCATTAATTTCCATCCACCACATGAGTGCTAGTTGTACTTTTACTTACAACCTTTGTTCCAATAGCCCTGCATGAATTCATCCAAATATTATTCAAGAAATCATAAATAACATTGAATAAAATATTACCTTACCAGATGGCTTTCTATCATGACATCTTGTTAGCTTGAATCATCAACATCCTGCATGTTTCACATCCCCAAGGCCTTCTCAGGTGTCAAGAGTCCTTCGATATTTTTCTACCTTTGTCAGAATTCTCGTGCCTTCTTTCAGGAGATGCTTCAACAAATATGTCGATTTTTTATTCTAAGTTTCCATGGTGTCCTTTTATTCTGGATTTCTTTTCCCATATGCTTCTTTATAGGTTCTCTTGTAAATCACCTCACATTCCATATGAGGACATTTCTCATGTTGACCTATATCATTGAATGAACCACGCTTTCATGCATTTTTCTTTAATGAAAGAGATCTACCTATCTTTTACCATGCTTATAGAGAAATTCCCCGTGCTTATTAATACAGATGATGACATGACTTTAACTGAAAACATAGATGCATACATACCTCATCTTATTTTTTCCTTGATCATCTTAGCTTCCTAGATTGAGATTACCTCAATCTCCTTTTCTTTGATGTATCTTCCTTGCCTATATATCATTCTTTCTTCAATCCCCATAGGTGGAATTCCCATCAAGGTATCTTCCTTTTCTGAAGATCATGAACCTTCTATTAAAGGTTTCATCGAAGGATCCTTGTAGTCCTCATCCTACAAATTTCCCATCATATTGATGATAGTGACCTTCTAAGATGATTATGCTTGATCATGATAATTAATTTATGCATTGATGAGGTCATTCAATGGCTACATCCTTCCTATATGAATATCTTTATTTGAGCTATCTCTACCTAATGCTCCTATATTCTTGAAGATGCCATTCCCATAGACCATGTATTCTATCCTACTACTACATGTTCATATGATACCTAAAATGTTAAAGAAGACTTATGTAAAGCAGTTGATCTCAATCATAGTAGAGATCTGGAGGTTCCTCCTTCTTCTACTTCTTATATTCTTCTTTCACTTCTTGGGTAATGTGGGCTTCTTCTCGTTTTCTCTTATTATTGTCCTTCTTGAAATTAGGAAAATCCCTCTTATAGTGTTCATATTCTTGTCGACCAAAGCATTGGACTTTGGACATATCTATTTTACCATTTCTCTATGGACCAAACTTGCCAAATTTCCCTTTTCTCTTTTCCATAGTAGCAAATGGCTGCTCCTTTGATCCCACATCATCCTTGGCTTTGAATCTAGTCTCCTCAATTTTGCATAGAGGCCAAAGTTCATTCAGCATGGTATCTTCCTTCTTGGCATATATAGTTGATGTGAATTTTCTCCATTCCTCGAGTAATGCATTGAGTACTAAACTTTACATCTCTCTATCTGACATAACGTTTTCCAGTTCTTGTAGATGGTCTCTCATCTCAAATACCTTCATGAAGTAGGGAGTTATTCCTTCTTCCTTGGATATCTTCATTTTATATAATTCATCATGAAACGATATCACTTCTCCAGTTGTACTGAATGATAATAGCTCCACCATCTTATCATATATTTCTTTAGATGTTTCAAGTTTGGAAACATAAGGAATGGGAGGGTCCTTCATGGATTCTAGCAAAATCATTTGAGCCTTGTTTCATCCTTATTATACTTTTCTAGGGATTGAGTTTGATCCTTTGTAGGAACAATGAAATTTCCTTTTTATGTAGTCCAGAAGTTCATTCTCTTTGAGAAGTAGATCAGGCCTCATTTTCCATGCAAGAAAATTAGTAGTCCCAACGAATTTTTTGCTTTCCTTAAAAAAAGACATTTTGATATTTTCAGAAGAGGACATAAAAATACTTACTTGAGAGATTTGTTGTGAAGATATATTGTTTCTTCCTTGAATATTTCATTACTTTACTTCTTATATCTTGGAGTTCTTCAAGATGCTTTCTTCAAGGTGCCTTATGATTGATTTGCTTGTTGATGAAAAATTTCAATGTGTAGATCTTGAGATCTTCAAAGATGGGCCTAGATTTGAGTTCCTTCCTTTGAATATGAGATTTTTGATGCAAACCCTTCTTGAATGAACCTTCTTGTAGATACCTTTATATGTAAGGCTTCCTTATTTCTTTGTTCCCAAGATGGTAATCCTTCTTGATGGATCTAGGAGAGAAGATAGTAATCCTTATTATCTTTGATGGATCTAGAACTCTTGTAGATCTAATGCTTCAACCTTTGTGTTCCCTTACTTCTTGATCTTAATGCTTCAATATTCTATGTGTTCTTCGGATGCCCTTCCTTGATGTGTCACCTTAGCTCTAATACCATGTTGAAAAATCTAGGGCATCTGGGTTATAGTGAGATTCTACTGACAATGATAACAATTTGTGAAGTACTTTTAATTTTCTTATTAGCACAATATTCTCTTATTATTATTAGAGTGTGTTCTTTTACTTCATAAAACAGTTACCAAAACAAAAGGAGAGAAGAACACAAGATGTTGGCTCTTAGACAAGGAAAAACCTCTCTCTCCTAGAGAGGAAAACCCTTCTGCAAATTTCTCTTATTGATGCTTCAATTGACAAATGTAAAACCCTAGACCCTTGACCAGTAGATCCTCCAAGCACAAGACACAATCTCTCTTTATTCGTCCTTCAATTGAAGCCTTCTTTTCAGTTTCACCTTGACCTCTTCCTTCACTCTTCGTCTGGAAACTAGAAGCTCTTTTTCCAACAACTACAGAAACCCTAGGTCTCGTTAGAGACCTCTTCTTTGGTGTCCTTCTTTTCCTCTCTACCTTGCTTGGAAATATTCGTTCTCCTTGATTCTTAGTCTAGAGAATGAGGCATTTCTTGAGGTATGTCCTTGAGGTTATAGGATGATCCTCTTAACCCTTAATACTGCTCTCATTTTTTCACACACGTGGCTAATCTAGAGCTTAAGATAGCTCCTTTTACTTGCTCCTTTCCTTTGCTAGATGTGGGACCTCCTTCGCTTGAGATGGAGGTTTACTTGGAGTCACTTCTTGGCCCAATTGAACTCTATTGTGTTTCTGCCCTTGTGGATATGGTGTGACTATAGAAATGCCCTATTTTTCTCGCATGTGTAAGAGAATTAGGCCCAAAATAAATCATCCCAAAATCATTTTCTCTTTCCTCTTCTTCATTGCCCTAGAATCACTTTAATGATCCTTTTTGGCACCTCTTCTTCGTCCTTCCTTGCTCGCTGATTTTTGAGATGAGTGATGATACTTTTGTGAGGTTGAACTAACCTATATATAGGAGTCTCTCCCTGCTTTTAGGCCGACTTGATCAACTGGTGAAGCTGACTTGACATTTGTGTATGAAATTTGATTTCTTGGACCGATTTGAAGAGGAAACTTGTATTTCCTTTGGAGGATCTTCTTTGACATATTTATTTGACTCTAATACATATGTTTACATAGTGTAACATGCCCACATAGGTCTTCAACAATTACATTGACTCTTAGACTTTCCTAGAAGCACTCAAACATGTGCTTGACCTATTGAATGACCAAGAAACTCATTTTTACAATTTACAAAAATAATATTTCTTTTCTTTTACAAGTACAAAGATCAAAATTACATTTATGAAGACTGAACCTAGTTACACTTTTTCAACAAAGTATTCAAAACATGTTTCTATTGGAGATATATATATATATTATATATATATATATATATATATATATATATATATATATATATATATATATATATATATATATATATATATATATATATATGAATGCATTCAATATCCAATTCGAATCAATTCAATTTTTCAACAAAAGAAAAAATTATGTTTAAAATATCAATTGTTGGTCTAAGTTGGGAAATCGAAAATAGTTTTGTTAAGGAGGTTGTTCTAAGTAAATTGAAATATCATCTCACGGAATTTTTAAAACTTGTTTCTATTGGAGATATCCCTATGAGTTCACTTTCATTTGGATTTGGAATCACTCAATCAAAAAAAAAAAACAGAGAAGTTATGATTAAAACATTGTTGGTTAGTATTGTTGGCCACCGCTCTCCCACAGGTAATAAATGAATTTTACTTTGTTATTTCCTTTTATGGATTTGTTTTATAGATTAAATACTTGTTATTTTTTGCATATTTCTTGGATTAATAAATCCCATGCACATCTTCCATGATTTTATGTTTTAATGTAGGAATATGTTCGTTTTTTACAGGTTAGAGGAGAATGAAGGAGGCTAATTTTTAAATGAGTGATTCTTGAAGAAAATGTTAATGAAATAAATGAATTTCATGTCCAAGAATCTATTAAGAAATTTAATATCATATGATGTTGAATTTTTTTAGGTTTTGTGATCTAAAATTTCTTGGATTATAAGAACTTACTACAAAATTTCCCGCTAATGCCTCCCAATGAGAAAAAAACAACATGAATATTTTTTCATTACTAGATAAATTCGCAACAGGTGAAATGGAAAGTTGATTTCTATTTGAAGACCCAAGTCATTTACACCAAATAATTCTTCCAAAAGATATTTTGTTTCTATTCATTCACCATTAATAGAATGTTGTTGCCAAGAAACAATTTTTTCTTCCCTCACAAAACAACATTGTTGCACTCAAAATGATAGTTGTTGTAACCTAAGTTATTTATTTATTTTTTATTGTTTTTAATAAATTGTTGTCTCTTTTCTAATTTTCCTTATATTTTTACGTTTCTAGAGTTGTTTCTTTCAAAGTTGCAACTGGTGTTTCCTTCAAAGTCGCAATTGTTGTTCCTTCATCAAAATAAAAGAAGCAAGTTTTTGAGTTTTATGCCATTGCTCCCCAATCTTATCAAGTATATGGTTGCCTCAAGTATAATATCAAATAGCCATTGCTCCCCAATCTTATCAAGTATATGGTTTCCTCAAGTCTAATATCAAACAATCTTGGGGTAAGTCTTGATAGAAATTCACTCTTAATTCTTTATTATTTTGTAAAGTGACTATTTTTTTGACTAGTTAATCCTTCTCCATGTCACCATGTCAAGATTTCTCAATGAGTCAGTTTGGGGGAGTTGTCATAGTCATGCTTGATAATTCATAAACAATATGGGTAGTTTTGAGCTTATAACATGCAAAAATGGTACTATTGGATAAATAAATCTTGAATCATAATTGCTTTTACCTTAGCTACAGTTGTTGTTTCCTAAGAAGCAATTGTTGTTATGTCAGTCACAGTTGTTGTTTCCTCAGTCAAATATGTTGTTCCCTTAGTCACAACTATTGTTTCCTAAGTCACGATTGTTGTTCCCTCAGTTATAATTGTTGTTTCCTAGGTCACAATTGTTTTTCCCTAAATCACATCGGTTACCTAAGTCATGGTTCTTGTTACCTAAGTCAAGGTCATTGTTACCTCAATCACAAATAATGTTATTAGCCCATTTTCGTGCTTTTTTCACCTCTATTCATTCGACACTTGTAGGTCTTTCCAATTTTTTTCTCCCTGGTGAATGGGAAATATGTTTAATGTTATAGGTCCTCTTTAACATAATGATTGGGTAGTAAGGTAATCTTTTTTATCTATAAATGGAATCTTGTCTTAAAGGGATAATTCTGCAAAGATGATTTCATCATGTCAAATTTCAACTTTCTTAGTTTGTCAAGTTTCTGATCTTGTAAAATTTATGGTGATTACCACAAAATTGTACTTAAATATTTTCATCAGTATCTAATGAAATATTCCTCAACCCAACTATTAACAATGAAAAATATATCTATCAACAGTCAGTCTAAGGTTATTATTTTTCAAGAAGCAAGACAAACGAAGTTGAAAATAGTTACTACAAAACTTTTTACACCATCCCTAGCTCTTAAGGAGTTGACCTGCTACCCCATCTATTAAGTAATCTTTTATTGATTACCAATAACCATAGCTGAATTTTAAACATAAATATTAAACTAGAGGATAGTAGATGTCATCACGAGTCAACCTACCATGATCATAGGACCTAATAAAGTGGCATTACCACTACTCAAGGAAAATTTTAGGGGCTAATATTCGCAATTGGGCTAATTTTCCATGTTTTTTTCCAAAAAAACGATTCGCCATTTCATTTTTTCTAAAAATGATTTGCCCAAATTTTATATATAAAATTATTTTACCTTAAAAATCACCAAAATTTTGTATATATTAATATAAAATCATTATAAATATATATAATTTTTAGAAAATTATTATCAAACATTTTACAACTTCCATATTATGGACTAATAAGATTTGCCAAGGTTTATAAAATTTAAGATAAACTTCCATCCTTAAAATTTTCCTTGCCACTACTGGTCAGCAAGCTAGGGTAATGGCCTTTGGTTATAAAATTGAAGGAAAATATGTCTCATCACAAACCATCTTATTCACTTTTATTAGCTCTCGTGAGTGGCATTGTTGTTAACTGGTTACCAAGTCAAAACAATGATCTTCAATAGACATCTAAGTAAATTGAAATGCTCTTTTAACTGTGTATTTATTTCTAATATACGGGACATTGGTTTCTCAATGGGTTAAAAAGGCATCCCTATCAAGGCTATGCATACCCACTGGCAGCAGTGGCGATGCTTATACTATGAAAGTTAATTCAATACTATGATCTACTTGGTTATCTTGTTTTCTCAAATCTAATTATCGATAACATTTATTGTTACATATATAAAGTTTTCTAGAACTCATGGTTCATGGGGTAATGTTTATTTAGTTCTTAGATGATGATGGTTATGGTTTATATTTATTAATGAGTTCTAAGTATTCACTTTACAAGTTAGGGAAAAAAATTTAGGGTATTTAGGATTTGACATTTTGTATCATATAGCCTATCATTCCTTTATTTTGTAAGTTTCATATCTTTGAGAAAGGATAGTTTCTTTACCCAATCAATTTCCATTTATTCGTAGCTTAACAACACTACAAATATTTTGGGGTAGAATAAAGAGGCTTAATTCTGATTATGAATGCTAGGTAATTGGTCAGATCTTGAGAAGCAAAGAATAAGATAATTAATTCATCCCATGTATCACCATTTGTGTGCCCGTAACAACTAAAGTTGATGGGTCTAGGGAATGCATATTTTTCTCATCATTTTTACCCTATTTATATACCCTTTTTATCCATTATCATCACATGTCATTCACAACATGATTCTGTGACTTTTATATATAATGAGGTAATTGAGATGATGAATCACTGACTAAGGCTACTCATGAGATGTGTTATAGAAATCTAATGACAGGGAAACTAATCAATTTGGGGGAAGAAAACCTACTACACTTTATGATTACTTTCTCTCGGCTTGCATGGCTTCCACCTTTAGCATCACTTTCAACATCAACACAGCCTACATCAACTTCAACAAATATCAGTCCATCCATGTCATTCCACGCTCTCAAGCAGGTAAAATTTGAAGTAAAATAGCATAAGTTTATAATTTATTAAAAGTTTAGGAGAATGTCATAAAAATCCATTGAGAATTATTCACTCATATTTTTAAACCATTATTTCATCTTCTTTACCACTTCCTATTTTTTAAAGACACAAAAGCTTTCAGTTTGGGGGAGTGTATTTTTCATTAATTTATTTATCATGACCATGCCATTAATACACCTTTTCATTCTCAAAACCTCCCTTGTTCCATATTATTATACACCAAACAAAGATTTCAACAGTGATTGCAGCAACCACCTCAATTTGTTTTCTAGTATAGCATGAGGGCATGATAATTCTATAGTTTGGGGGAGGAATTGTTATGCATAATGGACGATTTATCTTTACTTCCTCATTTAAGGCATACAATTTCATTTTTATACAATATAGAAATTGATTTGTGTATATATTTAAAACCATGAACTGGATTCTTGTGAATTTTAGACAGCAAGAAGGTATCATTAAAATGAAAAATCCAGAAATTGTCAACCTAAACCAATTTGTAAAATTTTAGAAATCATGCATTGTCACCTACAACCATTTTGGTTATATCTTGAAATTTGTTCATCGGATTGCTTTGATTTTTGTTGTGGAGAAGCATTAAGGTAATAGGAACAAACTTGTGAAATTTCAAGAAAAACTGATTTATAATTTTTGGGAAATTAAACATCATCACCTACAACCATTTTTCTTATATATTGGGATTTGTGCGTCAGACGACTTTGATTTTCAGCGTGGAGAAGCATTAATATAGTGAAAATATTCTTGCAAATTTTAGCAAGATCTGGTTTGCATTTTTTGAGAAAATGGTTAATGAAGTTTGTTGTTACTTGTATCATATTTTGCTGCAACTTCATATACATATAGTTGAAAGTCAATGTGAAAATTGTTTCAGCTTCACCAACATTGTTAGAAGTGAAAAACCATTATTTTGAAGAGGCTTTTGGGGAAGAATTATTATGTTCCATCAATATCATAAGTTAGAGTGTTTGTTTTGATTAATGTATTATAACTTGATTGGTACAAAGGCATTGGGTTACATGAATCCCCCAAACTGAACATGATGCATAAGGACATGCAATATGTTCAGTTTGGGGGAGATGTTAGATCACTAAGTTTTCATTATTATTACCATTTCTTGATATCCATTTCATCCATTTCTACCATTATTTTATCATTCCATTTACCATAATTTCCCGTAATGTACCATATTATGCTTAATCATGTGTTTATGGTTTAATAATGTTTATTTTCCTTTTCTTTTATAAATTGAAGACTATTCTACATGGTTTTTCTAATGATGGTTTATTAATGGATTTTTTATAGCATCACTCACAATTTTATCCTTCAAGATCTCTTCGAGGTTGCAAATTTGATCTTTGTATCATAGTCAAATATGCCAACTCAGAAGTTCATTAGGATAAAAAGTGACAACTTTGCGTTGAAATTTTCAAAAAAATGAAGATGAATATTGAAAATTTGAGGCATGAGTTTTGTGTTGAACAAACCAATTTACTTGCTAGTGGGCAAGTTTTCAAATTTCACCTTGGTTTAAGAAATATGGGAGGTTCTTAGAAGGTGATTTTCTCATATTTGTTGTTGTCGTCATTTTCCAAATCCTCCCAATTGCAATACCAGATTGAACTTGTTCCAACTGAATCATGATGGAGGAATCTTTCAGATATTGTCTTTTTGATTAATTTATTGTGGACAATCTATAATTGTCATATAAATCATTTCGTAATCAATTTAGTTGTAATTTTCCCTTGCTCTCTCTGTATTTAAATGTAGATAGAAATCAGAAAGGGGCATGAACAATTATTGGCTAAATAAAACATTGTGAAATGTGACTATAATTGTTTATCCATATTTGTTAAAGAAAATAGAAATCGATTAATTTTAGTTTTTGTTCCTTACATTTGATTTGAGTATAGTTTAGGCAAGCTGATTCTTCGGTAGTTGGGCCCGCTTCCTTGGATAAATCACTGCCTCCTTATAAAGTAAATTAGCTTAATTTTTTCTTCAATGTAGCTTTCTTTACATGTTGTCACTCTATTGATTCATGTTTGTTTCTTTAGTTAATTGACAGATCATTTCCAACATTGATTTCATATGATTATTTCCTCTAACATAGAAATCTATATTGTTCTCTTTTTAATAGCTTCTCTCTTAAATTATGAATGTTTTTTCCTTAATTTTGTATTGTTGTTCCTTGAAATAGAACTTGTTATTACTTGGTAGTAGTTCTTGATTTGTTTTTGAGTTAGTTAATAGCCAAATGAGTGTTAGATTATCATAGTAGACTTGAATATTTCTTGTACCATTTCTTAATTAACTCATAGGTTGAGTTTGTATCTAGAGCAATGCTATTGGTTAGTCTTTAGTTTTAGTTGTTTATTGCATTCTTATTTTTGCGCATATGATTTTAATTAGAGACATAATTTATTACCGAATTTGTTTTCATTGATTTACTTTTCGCATTTACTTGGTTTTTATAAACTCTAGGTTACTTTAAGGGTGTGCATAGAATATTTTTTCTTTCATAAATAGAAATACTTGTAAGTTATCATAGGAATCCCATTTAAGAACCAATATTAGTCTCTTGTAGTTTCTTGCATATATTTTACAAACTACCTTGAAACAAAAAAACGTTCCTCGTGTTGATAATTAATGTCTAGGTGATTAGCTGTTTTTCTATTAACCAATTGATTTCCCCAAAATATGGTTGCATCAAAATATTCTTGTTTGGTACCTTGCACTAGTCCTCTTATAATATCTTCTTCAACACCTCTTTCTAAGAGAGATCATCAAGATGATGTTTCATTCTCTTCTAAACATTTTTTTATTAGATGTTAGGATTTAATTTATAATTCCATCAATGTCCCATTGCAAATCCATATCACAAGCTATAGAGGAAAATCATACTATATAGGCAACAAGTGAGGTGGTGGGAGAGATTGCCAAGTCAAAAAGAAATAGTTTTTAACTTTTTGGTACTCCACAAGATCTCTTTTGCTATTGTTAGCAAGTACAAGACTAAAGTACTAGAAAATGCATTTTCCTATATATAAGGACATAATCATGATGGGGTTGATCAACAACACCATCCTTTTTAATAGAAACTACATAGTTGACATGGTATGTATTGTATTTTATGGGCGAGGGGTTCTTCCCATTAGGTTTTCCATCTTTACCTCACCTTAGTCATATTTTATCTTGCATAAGTTGATTTATGTGTACCTAACGTGGCTATGAATTATCATGAACCATTGATTGGTTTACATAATTTTGTACAAAGTACCTAATGTGGCTAAAAAATGTTGGGACTCATTCACTAGCATACTCCCCGATTGTTCTTATGAGGTGGGCGTTGGATACTGTTACACTCAAGATTTCATCCAGATGTTACTTAGTCTATAACTCAACAGTTTCCCATGTTTCATTAGGGGCACACATGACCAATTTTAATTCACTAATGGACCTTCCCTACCATTAACAAAGTTACCAACTTAATAAGGAAAATTTTAGGGGCTAATATTCATAGGTGGACTAATTTTACATGATTTTTTCAAAAACAAAAAAAAATATATTCTCCAACTTCCATTTTTTAAAATTGATTCGCATAAATTTTATAGTATAAAATTATTTTACCTTAAAAATAGCTAAAATTTTAAATAGAGTAATATAAAATATTTAGAAACCTAAATATTTTTACAAAAACATTACCAAACATTTTACAATTTGAATATTAGGGACATCTAAGATTCGCAAGGTTTCTAAGCTTTAAGATAAACTTCCATCATTAGAAGTTTCCTTGCAACTTAACTAGAATTATCACTTCAAAAATTAGATATGTAGCCCTAAAAACCCAATTTTTACAGTTAAAATTCCACTTTTTTTACAGTTAAAATTCCAATTTTTTTACAGTTAAAATTCCAATTTTTTTACAGTTAAAATTCCAATTTTTTTTAGCCATCGCATTAAAATTCAAATATCATAACTACCAAAAACATGAAAAAACACCCCCAAATGCAAAAAAACATTGATGCAACATCGCTCATTATTTTAGGGTTAAAATTCCAACATTTTCCATCCATGGTGTTAAACACCAAATATCATTACTACAAAAACCTTAAAAATCAACACCTAAATTAGAGAGTGGTTCTACTAAGAGCAATTTATTTTTATTTATGGTTAAAATTCTAGCTCATTTGAAATCTTAACATAAGACAACTCCCCATTTGCAATGGATTATTACAATTGCAATATTTTTCAACTTGTCTATAAAATCATCACTAATGTAAACAAAATCATGAAAAGCATCATTTAAAAAAAGGGCATCATAAAGTAGATTTTTAAATTGTTAAAAAAAAAAAACTAAAAGAAAAATCAAATTAAATATTTAAAAAACACACAGTTTTCCAAAAAAAAAATAATTAAAGAAAAAAATATTAAAGCAATTTATTACAATAATGAACAAAATTAAAATAAATAAATAAATAAAACCCAAATGCAATAATTAACAAATTTATCATGACATAGAAAGTGATACCACATTAAGGTTTTTAACAATACGATTTTGTAGGCAATGGAGTAGCCCACATCTAAAGCAACATGTGGGATATCACTCTTCCTCTATCTTCTTCCTACCTTCATTACCTATTATCCACTATTAGTTAACTGGATGGATTAGGAGTTAGTTAATCACACAGAGGACCCATTAGACGGGGCCCAAATCTAGGCACTCCCTTTATAACCATGACAACCTGTCAACCCTCTTTTGTCTAAAACTATGACTCTGGGAACATTTGACATCAAGGATCACTTGATGGAAATGCACTTAACAAACATGGACATTTTTGGTTCGCTCTTATCTACGACTAATAGGATATCCTCCCAGTTTGCGTCAAATGGGGAAGGGATCTCCTACCAACCTATTATAGCGGCTACGACCACCCTCCAAAAATTTTCCTTAGCTTCGTTTTGGAGCCTCCATACCAAATTTCCACAACACCTTGTCTTTCTTCATCAAATACACAAGCTTAAGTGTTTTTCCTGCACAAAGGTAGCCTTTCGATCACAGCTTGATGCATTCCCCTCACAGGTTGTTCATCTAGACTTGGTCTAGCTGCAGGCTAAGCAACTCCCCCAAGAAATTGTGCATTTCTGGAGGGAAACCAACCTTCCCTCAAGAAATTGGACAATGATGTTGGCATCCTGCTGGGCTCCAGAATTGCACAATTCTTCCATCCAACCCTCACAGTGAAAATTGTGCAATTTTCCCTAACAAGGCTGCTCATCCCAGAATTTGGGCAAATTTGGGTAGGAGTCAGCTACTCTGCCCATAAATTGCATAAATCTCTTGGGCAGCTAACCCAACTCCCAGCTAGAAATGTGCATTTCCTTCAAGTAGTTAAGCATCTTCATGCATGAGCAATTGGGTTGACCAGTTTCGTCCGAGACCAAGCAAACTTGACTTGTATGCATGGCTTGCTTTTTCCCAGAATAGAAAAAGGAAACATGCAAAAGGCATCCCATGATTCAGGGAGATATTTTTAGCAGTTGGAGATTACATACAAAGTTTTTTTAGGAAGTTTCCTCCAAGTGTCGCTTTTTCCTAGATTTGTGGCATGGGCGTCATGAGCTCAAAACTTATTTATTCGACACATCAGAGCTCATTCTTTCACATCGATTTTGGAGATTTTACATCCCATAGCACATCGAGGACTCTTCGACACATCCAGATCATCTATTCACACGTAAGTGGCCTCAACTTGTCTTTTTCAGTATTTATGTATCTTTTTATGTTTTGACTTGTGTGAGTGTTGTTTTCTTCATTTCTTTGAATGATTGTTGTTGTTTACATGTATTCTAGCTTGTTCTAGCATTGTTTCAGTTTTCATTGCTATATCACTTATGTCGCATGCATGAAACTGTTTTTCACGAATGGTTGTCGATTAAGAAACTTGCTTCACCCACATGCATGTTGATCTATTTACTAAATCTATCATTCATTGGTGCAATGTAAATCACTTTTTCTTTCACTTAGTGTCACCATGCATTCATTTTCATATTTGATTTAAGTTTCTCATTGGCAAGTCTGGCCAACCTTGGTCCGGACTCTACCTTCACCAAGACAACATTGCACAATATGGGGAAGGAAGGTTTTTCCTTCCTCTCTAGAAATGCGGATTTTTTCCCAACCAGTGTCCTCTAGGACTTTTTTTCGCATTTCTAAGGGATAGTGAGTGCTAGCCCAGAAAATTGTGCAATGCAGTCCGTGAGCCTACAATCACTCCCAGCTGGAATTATGCATTGCACAATCCCAACAGCTAGTCTGGATTATGCATTGCACAAATCCTACAGCCAGTCTTGCCTCCTAGATAGCCCAGACTAGCTTTTGCATAGTTCTGGAAGCCAGTCACCCAGCCTCCCAGAAGAAATTGTGCAATATTGCCTATTAGTTCCCCAAATATGTGCTATGTCATTTTTCCGAATTTGCTTTAGTTTTCGCTGATAGATTTCTTTCCATGCATGTTGCTTTGTCTTCAGATATTTTAGGCATTCATCCATCTCATAGCAGTACAGGATCAATGGCCTCCAAGAGAGCAGGATCACAAGACACTCATGAAAATTCAGTTGGAGGAGTAGTTGGGCGAGTATCCTCTAGTCTACCGATCTATGGAGATACAAAACTGTTTCTAAACAAGGACATCAAATTGAAGAGGAAAAAGGTTAATGAAGCATTCGTAGGCACTTCTAAATAATACCTCAAAGACCATCAGGTATATGTGAACATTCACAAGTCTGGCTTGTACCAGATTGCATGCAGATACCCCACCTTCCCATGCGCGGACATGATACACTAGATCATCTCTCACACTGATCCCGAGCCGATGACCTTGAGTAGTGTTAGTGGGATGAAGATTGCAACCTTCTGGGAACAAGACTATGATGAGATGTATCATATGTTAGAACCTGTGACTATCATGAAGACTCCCTTCAGCTTACCCAACAGAAGTGCTAACTCTAGAGATATTCTGAAGAACTGGGTAAAGGATTTGGCTCAATTCAGGTTGACACCGAACCAGATCTGTAAGACGAAGATACTCCGGAAGGGGTATCAATATTTGGTAATATTTTCATGCCCAGTGTATGGCCAAGAAAGCATGGAAACCTTCCCATAGAGTTGGGTGATCGCGCTTGAACAACTGGCCAGAGAAGGAAAAACATGTAATTGGTCTGACATGTTGGCTCATCAGATAAAGGAACAAATAACGAAGGCTCGAAAATCACCCAAAGGTATGCATGCATATATTTACATGTCCGCCTACATCTTAGATGCAATCTGTACTTGATAGGAGTTCCTAGGCTTGGAGTGGTTATGGTCACGAACGGAGACTGTTGTAAACACATATTTCAAGTTGTTATCTGAATGTAACTTTAGAGGAGTAATCACGCAGCTGTCTCATCATTTTGTTACCCAGGTTTACAAGATGATATTTGAACAGGATTCACCCTACATGTCAAAGGAAGCAATGGAGGCAGTGTTAGAAATTGCTAATTGGTATGCCTCACCATCTGAAACCTTCGTTCAAATGTTTAGTAGAGAAGCCTCTACATGTTCTACCGAAGTTTTCCTTGGACATACTTGTCATGCAGGAAGTAGTTTATCACATCTCAGCGGGATTGAAAACTAGACTGCACTGGAAAAGGAAGGCACCTTGGCCCACTCTTCCATTATGGATTGGGTTATATGAGATCCGGAGTATCAAGCAAGCAGATGTCGAAGAAGAATAGATGAAGAAGTACCCATTCGACGTCCAAAGTTATAATATGTATGACCCACATTGTATTTTGAAGGATCACTACATGAGAGTTCAATTCAATTGGATCCATAGGGCATTTCATTGGGCCAAGGAGGACCCATGGAGATATTGCTACAGTGTTTCCTGACCCAATGAATAAGTCAGATTTGCTATGGAGTGGTTAGCAAAGAAACATGAAGCAAAATCATGGAGAGAAACAGTAGCAGCAGTAGCAGTAGAGGTAAGCATACCAGTTCGTGACAAAGGTAAGAAGAAGTTTTTCGATTGCGTGGAGGAGGAGCAAAGCTACAAGTTCCAAGCTGATCCATTAGTAGAGAAAGCAGTTATGGCTGTAGAGGCAAAGAGGCACCAGTGTGACATGAAAATCGCATAAAGGCGGAGTGAAAAGAGAAGAATGGAAGAAGCAAAGAAGGAGTTCCATGAATTGAAAGAGAAACTCTGGAAGGAACAATAGTTGTGCAAATAAGAGAGGGAAGCATAGGAGTAGCAGATACAACAAGGGAAGAAACATGTGCAAACAGATGAAACAACGCCTGTATAGGTAGTGTACTTATCATATCAATTGGCATCAGGCAGATAGGGTGAACCATCGTAGGAGCAAGACTTCACTCATGAGATAGAACAAGCACTCCAACAGGCTGATGTAGACATGGAGCAGCAACAGTTGGTACATGACACTAACCTCATG
This sequence comes from Pinus taeda, assembly GCA_000404065.3. NCBI lineage: Eukaryota > Viridiplantae > Streptophyta > Pinopsida > Pinales > Pinaceae > Pinus > Pinus taeda. The sequence continues at coordinate 81,423 of APFE031261491.1, forward strand.
CCTCATCACCAAGAGATCGACTTACCTGCTTCACCACATCCATATGATGAGCAAGTCTCAAGTGGCCAAGGAGGCACTAAGATCCTTGGTGATTAGCCAGAAGGAGATATGAAAAACATCTCATTCAACGAATCTCAACATAGAGTTGTATAGTCTCAAAGAGTGTCAACTCTGGAGGATCATAGATCTCCTACACAAGTTGAGGAACGAGTGATTGTCACTGATGTGCGCAAACATCCAGCAGCCTTGGTTGATGCAATGAGAGTGTATGTTGAAGCCACTAGCTCAAGTGTTCACTTTCTGATAGCTGAGAATGAGCGAATGGAGAAGGAATTACAGGCAACCAAGCAAGGAGGATACTTGGTGAAAGAATTTGTCCGAGCAGAACTGAAGAAGGTAATACTAGATGAAGTATTGCCCCTTGACATAATGATGAAAGCGTTGTACTCCAAGTTTGGTACCATGCACAAAGCATTCATCCATCTCAATGGATGGCAGCAGCAATGTGCTAGCAGAGCACGTATCTTGACAAATTTGCATGTTGTTGTTGATGACATGCAAACATGGAGGATGAAATACAAGGGAGCCCGACTTCACTTGCCTAAGATGATGAGGGACAATGCGGTCAAGTTGAAGGCACGTATCCACAGTCAAATCTGGAACTATGAAGAGTTCTCACAGCTCATCACTAGCATATAGGCTTCCCATACACAAGTATTCAACAGTATGGATGTTGTGGTGTGCACACATGCGATCCCATCTATTGGGACTCTCACCTAGGCGAAGATAAAGAAACAGGTCTAACTAGAGCTTGACTTGTACTTCGACGAGTTGATGTGCATTTCCAATAGCCCATACTTGCTCATCAGTGCAGAAATCATGCACAAGTATATTGTTGGTCTGGTCGCATTGAAGACAATGATGCGCATGCTTTCAGATGACTTGGACAAAGGAGCCGGAGCAGGGTACCCGGATGCTATGGAGGCAAGAGTAAGGTTTCAAAAATATGTCACTGCAGAGCACACGAAGACCATCAAGGACTATTGATCTTGGCATCAGTATGTTACTGTCGATCAGCATGAGCATGTTGAGGAGTTGGAATTCCATGGTTGTCTAAGTCAGAGTGATGTCTAGCTTGACTTTCTCACGCCATTTTGTTTCACATGGGTACATGTGCACTATAATGTAAAGTCATGTAAAGTGTAAGTCAAGTTGTGATAGCTGGATGTAATAGTCATAGAGTAGATGAAGAGTCCTGAGGGTATTTGAACTGTCACAAAGGGGAATGTCAAGGGTCACCCACCCTTTATTATAATTAGTCCCTCATAACTCATTGTAAAGGCTTTTGGTTAGCCAAGCTTCCGATAAGACTATCTTGGAGAGAGCTTGGATAGTATTGTAAAGAGCCTTGGCTTCTCCACTGCGCAGAGCTAGTACATCTCTTTGGAGGAGCAAGAAGATGTCATTGTAACGTTCCACTATTGGAACTAGTGGTTGGACATGGATGTATTTTATGACTGGAACTTACACTTCATTATATAATAAGAGCTAGCACATTTCATGCATATGTTGTATTGTATTCTATGCTATCTAGTTTACTCTAACTAATATATGTATTGGTTTTCTTATGCATGCATGTATAGATTATTCTGTATAACTAGGTATGAATCTTTATGAAATGTGTTGTTGGTTTAACCATCACTTTGGATTTCTCGCCAACTTGCCTTCCATGTTGTGATGTATCTTTGCTCGTGTGTTCCCTTCCAAGCTGAGTATTATTACAAGTTGCCAAGAGGCACACTCACCTCAACTCTCTGTGTTAGAACCTCTCATGCACCTTCCTCGACTCACTGCCATTGTCACACCATTGCTACCAATAGAGTTATCTTACTTTCCTCTGTGAAAAATTTTGATAAAGGCATTACCATACGACCCACTCCTGGGACTCCTACACCAAATGGTTTGAGATCTAATTGGGACTTCTTACTAGTGAGATCCCTTGACATGTTGGCAAGTCCAACTCCATCAACATTTCTGGAACTAGAAGGAGGGCCAAATGAAAATTTGTGTCCTCTCATCTAGTTTTGAACCTTTGCATATATTCCATGGATTCTTACACTTTTCTCCCTCCATGATGCTTTTTGAATCGTGAAGATGTCACCATCACGAGGGATTTTTTTTATCACTTGTCCACTTACACATATGATGGTGAAGGTGAAGTGGCCTAGCTTGAGTACTTACATGGCTTTCTTTCCATGCTTCATGAGGAAGATGGGTGTTCTTATGAACAGGCCAGCTTGTTGCTTGCATACACACTTTGCGAATCTCCACTTCGATGGTTGTTCACCCTACCAGCTGACAGCGTGCACTCACTTGAGCACTTATGTGATCTCATTGAAGACACTTTCTATCATTTTGATCCAAACCATCTTGACCAAAAAATGCTACAATAAGAGAAGACTCCATATGAATCGATTATGGATTTTTGGGAGTGCTTCATTGACTTGCAATTTCAATCTCTGAGGAGTGAGATGAAATTTATCTATCTTTGGGACTAATTCGAGTACTGCATTAAGAAATTTTCTCATTCCAAGAAGATGTTTGAAGTCAAGCCTCGCTCAACCTTATTCACTGAGGGAGATACACAATCCCATGTGAATGTGGTCACTGTCACGAGTGGTTGTCTGTCATCCCCTCATCAAACAGCTCCACCACTGTTGAGTGATGTTGAGGATCATGCTCACACACCTGTTCAACTTTCACATCCTCCCAACATCACTTCACTTAATTTTAACGCAAATTTAGTTGAGTCCTTTGAGTTGTCATGTGCATTATGTTACAGAACCTTCGTCTTCACACTCGGTTGTTCCTCTGGATGATATTGTCTTGTGTTATTCCATTCCAAACTCTACACTTGTTGTGAATGAGGAACAAACCATTGACAGAGTTGGTATTGCACAACCAACATGCGATCTCATTCATGAAGAGTATGAGCAGGAGATTGAGCATCAACAATCACTGAAGGATGACTCCCTTCCATATAAGCCTCCTCCGTTCTTTCGTGAAATCTTTGGTGAACCTGCCATCCATGATTTTGCATGTGTATCTCCATCCATAGATGCACTCATTGTTGATCACTCGCAGGACACACCAGATGTTGGTCCATCATTTGACAACGAAGAGGACAAGTTATTCATTGAAAATCCACTTGATATTTCATCTGCCTATTCTGGAAACACAGAGGATGAGTTTTTTCTCTTTTCATATACCCCTCTATTTGATTCACCTGATCATGAGGATGTCGATGAGATTATTGATTTTTTTTACCGTGGCAATCGTGTTCCATTTGCTTCCATATTTGATCATGATCATGATTCTATCACAATTGATATTTTGAAGCCACCAGTTTATGATGATCTACCTAATGATGAATTTGAAACACCCAAGATTGTCGAGGCACTTTAGCTTGAGCTGATTGTTATGTCAAGCCCCTGCTTTTGTGGGGTTAGTCTCACTTTTGATCAGGAAATTGTTCAATCACCCAAGGCTCCTCATCACTCATATGTATGTATTGAAGATCCATCTCACACACAAATCATACTTCCTCCACTCGAACTACACGATCCTATCACTCATGCATTGGAGGAATCTTACATTGCAAGCACGCATGCATGATGCAAGTTGTCTTTGTTTCTTTCATTTGCTTGCATGTCACAGTCAAGAGTGTGCTTATGCTTCAAAGTTGTATGCAGTGTTTCACAACTTCATGATAAGTCTGCAAACTGCTTGTCATACACTTGTACTCACTTATGTCCTGTGGGAACTTTGAAACACGAAGTGTGGTTGTCTTCATTGTTATATCTTTATTTCTTGCTAGTTCACGTAACTAGGTTGCTCACGGACCAAGACTTCACCAACATGGGCCAACCAATGCATCAATGGCTGCATTAGAAATATCACTTCACGTGATCAGTAGGAGTAGTGTTTTATTTCTGTCAGTTTGCTTGCATGCTTGTTTTCTTACTTGCTTTGTTTGTTTTTTTTTTGCTTTCTTGTTTGCTTACTCGCTTTGCTTTCACTTTTACTTTTGCTCTTGCTTTGTTTTGTTGTTTGTTAGTTCGCTTGTTTCATTCATATGTTAGTTTCACATGAAATCATGTATGACACTTGAAACAAGATGGGTAAAGTAGGAGAGGTCTTGTATAGATATCACTACTTGGTTATATGTCATCTTGCCTCTGTGTGAAGAATTTTTTACTTTTATTCCATGATACATCTAAGGAAAATATGTACTGTTCGAAGTAAACCTTGGTGAAAACACAATGCTTGCGTGCTAACCAATGTTACTTGCTCTAGTTTGTGAGATTCCTATACCAATAGGTTTCATTTTTCATGATTGATAGTGGAAGTGCTAAATATGTTCATCCCTGTATGCTGCAGAGGTTCCATATTTTGTATACAGGCAAAGAAAATTAAAAGATGAAAAGAGGGTATGCCTTAAAAGAATAATCAAAAGGAAAGAAAATCAATTGGTCAAAATAAATAGTGAAAATGAACCCCAAACCAAAGACCAAGAAAGTGGCTAGTTAAAATGCCACTGTTATCTTATTTTTGCAAGATTACCATGTGGAGGTACTGCTGCTCATTTCATTTGATGGATGGCCCAATAGTTCAATCTGGGCCATGCCATGTTTAAATCACTGTTGTAGAACAGAGAAAGCAATACCTGTCCAAACAGTTCAAACTTGGCAGATGGCTAGCTAGGTAGAGAATTTAAGGAGCCCAACTGTTTAATCTGGGCCCTTGGAAGAGATAAGGGTACATTTAGATAAGAAGACAATCAAAATAAAATGGGACAATCAGGGTTTGCCAGTTCAAGTGCACCCAATGCAAAGGAAGAAAAAATGTTAGGTGTATTAGGCTGAGTAGGTAGTTTGAGGTTGCAGAAGCAGATTGGTAATCACTTGTGGTCTTGTCAAGAAATACTTGTCTCACTTATGAAATTAGCACCATGGCAGTTGTTTGATGGTACAACAACGAAGCATGACTAACTTCCCCTTTCATTTCCTCACAAATCATTCACTAACATCCCCTCAAGGACCTTGGGATCTGCCCAAAAAGTCCATTTTCACTCCATTCTTGTTAAAAACCAAGTTGACATCTGAGTTGAATTAGTAAAAAGAAGCCACATTTCTTGTGTAAAGTTAATCTTTACACAATCCATTCATTTCCATATGCTTAAGTCTCTATTCTATAAACTTAGCATACATCCATTCCCTTCTTTTTCCATATTAGCATCTAACCCTATTATCTAGCTCCCTAAATCATTTCCCCTCCCCCTATTCTACAAAAAACTATATAAAAACCCAAAAAATACTAAATATTCATCCCCATGGCAACTATAGCCAAATAAGAAAAGTCGGGAAATATTGGGTTCATTTGGGATCCAGTATTAGCCCTTCCGTGTTCACTTACCCTTAGGATTTATTTAACACCCTGTTAAATAAATAAATTTACCTTATCACCCTTCGCGCATACATTTTATCATGGATTTTGTTTGAAAACTATTAAACGAATAACCACAGTCCCGCGCCAAAACACATTAAACCTTAACCTAAAGTCTAAAACCCACCCGTAGCCATGAAAAATTTATGTTTATCGGGTGCGCTGTTATGCTAAACCCCGATCATTTTGCCCTCCCATCCACTGTCATATCGGCTCTCCTAGATACGACGACCCTCATGCATATCGGGCACCCCTTCGTAGCAGTACGATAGTACCCGATGGTCGACGGTTTCACCGTCATACACTGGGACAGTTGTCGGCTTTTCATTGCATCGAGCCGCCCCTGACACATACCACTCCTGTATGAAAAGCAGTCTGACGCAAACCGCTTACTTCCCTCCCATGTTGCTTACGTCACTGCATGACGTTGCTGCCATGCCGCCGCCATGTCGCCTGCCACCGTACTGTACCTGCGCCATGTCACCTGCTGACGTCATCACCCTGCCACCATGTCATGCTGACATCATCATCTACGTCACCCGCCACGTCATTTTCCATACCCGCTACCTGACAAAAAATATGTCATGATGATGTCATCTGAGGAATGCGCAAAAAAGCGCCAAATTTCCAAAATTTGGTTAAAAGTCGTGAAAATGACTATTTTTGGTTTATTTATGTTTTCGCTGTGTAAACGACGTGCATGCGTTTTTCCACTATTTACACTCCTGGAGCTTCTACAGCCTGTCAACCTGCAATTCTGCTCCGCAACAGCGCTTCGCAGCTCAACCTGTACCTGTCAAGTGCTCTTAGCACCCTGTAAAGAGGTATTTATCCGCGTTTCACCCGAATGCCCTATTTTTTCTCTTCTCTGTTCAAAATTGCCAAAGGTACCTGCATTTTATCTCCAGTTGTACTCCTACCAATCCTCCCCTATTCGGCATTTCTTATTGAGCTGGTAATTCACAACAAACTTGCAAATTTCAACTAATCTCCTCTACAAACAAGCTATCCCTACACTCTGTTCATCTATATTCGCTCACAAACTCCACAAATTGCTCAAACTTTGAGTTAAATTACCTGAGCACCCGGTTCTGATTAATTGCAACCTATTTTCCTAAAGGGGAACCCTCAATTTCCCTTTCCCTTTGCAGACTTGCCCCTTTGGGAAAAATTCAATACAAATCCTCTCAACACCCTTCCTATAGAGCCTGTGATTTGGCAAAATTGTGTGAGAAGCCCAGTCAAAGAGCTGTAAATTTGCCATTCATCATAAACTGAATACATAGAAATTGGTTTGGGAAAGAAAGTCAGTTTTCATACTGCTGTCAATATCCTCTGAGCTTGAATTCCACTTCCTATTGTTGTTTTACACCTACATTGCCATCCATACCAGCACTATCAGATATGGAGACTCCAGTAGCCTTGAACATTGCTCCTTTAAATGCTCCACATATGGACTTAGAGTGGCTACCATTAGTAGACAGAGACCTTCAGATCAGAGATATGATGGGCCTTACTTCTCACCTCGAAGTTGTGGTCCAATTCAAACACAATCACAAGAATAACATTGATGTTCTAGGGATTTGGCAATCCAGCATGCCCCTCTATTACCTTCCAGAAGTCAACGTGCTACCTGATTTCATCCACCTATGCCATGCACACTATGAACCCACTCTGAGGGCAATTATCAGTCCATATGGGTCTGTGCTCTTCTATATCACTCCTCAAGCTATAAATGAAATGCTGAACTTTGAGCCTCCTCAGACTCTAGTTCCCCTCACAATGAAACTCTTGGTGGATCAGGGTGCAAGGCTCTCTAAAGCAGAAATATCAAGAGTTAGTTAGTTGTTTATGGAGCCACAGTGCCAATATGATCCTCCTCCTCCCTATCATCAGGCTTCATTTAATGAAACAAGAAAGATCATGGCGGACATGATTTCATACATCTTAGGATGTAAAATAGGAGAATTTGTGGATGAGACTGTATTTTTCTCCTAACCATATTTACCCCAGGGCAGCCCCCTGCTGTCATGTATGAATATGCCACATTCATAGCAAACAAGATACATGAACAATTCATGATGATGGAGAGAGAAACAGTATTTAAATACACTTTTGATATATACCACTTGTTGCTCTACTATCACCCAGATAGTTTCAAGGTTCCTCTCAGGAGATTAGACCCAAAGGGGGAGAGGAGATCTGTTGTTTATTGGACCTTAGTTTTCCATGAAGTACACCACTCTCCATACACATATTGTGAGTTTATTGACCTATTCATTTACCCTGCTACTTGCCTACTGATGGTGACTCCTCCTACCAGGCTTACTATTGAAATGCAAAGGATCTTGCATCTTTCTAAGGGCTACAACATTGGTGATTGGTACTTCTACCAAAACCACATAGTAATCAGAATTTATGGGTGTGATTTGTCTCCCTATAAGCTTCCAAGATATGTCCCGATGAGACTTTTTGCATTGGAATATTTCAGGCAATTCAGTAATGCAAACTTGACCCATTTCCATGGGAAAAACAAGAAGGCATGGTTTAAAATCAGAAACCAGTTGGGTCCCTTTGTTTTCAACAAAAGGGAAGAAGCATGGAAAGATGCAGACAACATGCTAGGACAAGAACTCATGCTGAAACAGAGCTTCTACTGGGCACCATATGACCCTGAACACTTCATAAGCCTTAGAAGAATCAAACATAGGCTTTCAGGATATGTGCACCAGCTACTCCCCCACATTGAACAATATGCCAATCAACCAGAATGGGTAGAAGGCACCTTAGATGATGAAGAGATCACTGAAGAAGAAAAATTAGAGAGATACATGAAAGAAATTGAGAAAAGGATTGACCTAGATTATGTTGCATAGGTCATTGTCACACAGCCTCAACCAGTGGGAGCAAGCACATCAACTGCTACTTCAAGGCAACCTGCTAAAGAGGCCATATCATCAGCAGGAAAGGGCAAAGAAATTGAACATTCTGAACAACAAAGCATAATGGAGGAGCAGCCATCCTCAAATCCAAAAAAGGGACAAGAGCAAAGCCCTTTAACACAAACCAAAGAACCTGAAATCCCTATCCTACAAACTCCTCACAATGAGGAAAGAGGTAAAAAGAGGGATAGAATAGATGAGACACCCATGGACCAGTAAGGAGAAAGAAGGCAGAGGCTAAACCCCTATCTCGAGGAGGAAATAACTGAAGATAGCATAGGAAACATCAGGGGTGAGGTGACTTCTGAGCAGCAGATCCCTCCTATCTTGGAAACATCGGCCAGCTCCTTTCAGCAGGAGTAAGAGAAATAACCAGGTGGGGAGGTTTCATCCTCCCAACAGTAGGCCCAAAGGGGCTCGGATATAAAGAAGGCATTCATGGAGATTAAAGCTAGAAACGAGTCTATAAGGTTTCAGCTTTACAACCAGTTAATGAGAATGGCTCCAACAAATCAGCAAAGGCTAATGGTACCCTATGATATAGAAGCAGGGAAGATGACACTCAGTCACTTCAGGCCTATTACATAGTAGCCACAGTCAGCTATAGATTACATTAGAACCAATCTGGAGGTACTAGCAATAGATATTCATCCTCTAGACCAGATTGAATTACATAAGCAGACAGGAGAAATGGTTTATTCTACACTGGAAGACAAGGCTCTATTAGCCCAGAGATTGCAGAACTCTCTATACAATACTTCTTCCCAGTTAGAGCTGGAGAAGGCATCATCGTTGGCCAAGGATAATAGGATAAAACCCTTGGAGGAGATCATCATAGAGTTGGGACATGATCCCAAAGATCCTAAAGGCACACAGGCCTTGATTAGCAAAAAGGAGGAAGACATAGCAGCATTAAGAAAACAAATGAAATTGCCAGCCACCATCCATCCTCAAACTGCAGAAGTAGCACAACAACAAGAAGTGGACGATGTGGTAATTCTACTTATGAGGATGAATGAAAGGATAATGGAAACAGAGAAAGCATTGGAAGAAGCTCAATGAGGGAAACAGCCAGAGTTGGCCCTTCAACCATCCCAAACTACTCCAATAGTACTAGCTCTGGAAATTACAGCTCCTTCAACAACAGTTACTTCAGCAGTAGGTGCATCCACTTCAGCAAATCCAATAGCAGCAGCAGTGCAAGAGGTCAGCTTGAGCATGGATTCCATGATGAAAGAGATTAAGGCTCTTGAATTGCAAATGGCAGAGATGAAGGAAACAAAAGAAAAGCTAGCCAAGATTGAGGCTAGTTATGATAAGTCAAAAATGAGAGTTGTTGAGAAAACTAGGGAAGTAAAGGCCCTGGAAAATAAGATAAAGGCCTTGGAGAAAGACCTCACTCTCCATAGGACCTTGACTGAGATAAAAGCAATTTTGTGGAATAATATTGGTCAATCTCTTGCTGGACAATGGACGAGAATACAAACCATGTTTGACCAAGTAGAACTGATGGCTATAGCTCAGCATGAAACTCATAAGGCTAGAACATTACTAGCAAATAAGCCTGAGCAAGCTTCTTGATTGATTCACTTTTTGAATACTAGTACTAGTGAACAGCTGGAAGCACTAAACATCCAGAACAGGACAGAGACTATAGTAAGGGTCAAGAAAGTGCTGACAATGAGGAATTTTGTCCAGACAATAGAAAGGAAATGCCAGGAAATGCAGATAGAGGTAAATGCTTTTAGAGAGAGGCTTGCAAATCTGCAAACCAAAGGTTTACCTAGTCTGGTTATAGTGCTGGAAGACTACTAAAACAGGAACAGTATGCAAACAGGCTCAGTACCTTCATACAGAATCAAATCACAGCATCATCCAGCAGCACAGAAGAGGCAGTCCCTCCCACAGGGTAGAGTTTATATGACAAGGTGGAGGATTTTTTCTACATAGAGCATGAGGTAGCACACCTTTTTCCAGTTTGGCTGAATTATTATACCTAAACTGAAGCTGATGAAACATTATACAAGTTTAGAAAACATCAATTGCCAACTAAGGGTTGGTGGCAAAGTCTGCTTCAGATTTTTAAAGTGGTTTGAATCTCTTCTCATTTATGGACTGCACGAGGAAATTGTATGATGTAGCTCAGCTACCATAAAATTCAAACTAACAGTAGGTGAAATTCACGCTAATATTCAAAAGCGCAGAACAGGTGTCACAAGACAGCACTACAGGACAACATTTCAAGGAAGCGGTCACCCACCACAGCTAGAGCCAAAGGGTCAACAGCACACAGGACACCTGCCACAACGAGTAAAGAGCTTTAAATTCCTCAGTTATTGCTGTGCAATTTTTCCACAAATCATTATTAATTATGTCAGAAGTAGATGGATACATTGATGTCCAGATATTTCCCTATGGGATATTTTGTAAAAACTCCTATATATACTTGTAAAAGATATGTATTGTGGGTTGATGATTTCTTCATTTTTAACTGCGTTGTAAGATATCAAACTATATTAATACAAATGGCTATTGAAGTTCACTGTGTCTGAATAATCTGAAGGTGGATTGGATGTTCTGGGACTTGCTACAGAATTCCTGTGTCATGTTATGGAACAATAAGTTATACTAAACTGTGTCTTATGTTTTCTATTTTGTAAATCTCATCTATGTTTCATGATCTTGGTAACAGAGAAGAAGAAACAAGCCTATAAGGTTTCATCTTTACAACCAGTTAATGAGAATGGCTCCGACAAATCAGCAGAGGCTAATGGCAGCCTATGGTATAGAAGTAGGGAAGATGACACTCAGTCACTTCAGGCCTATTACACAGCAGCCACAGTCAGATGCAGATTACATTAGAACCAATCTGGAGGTACTAGCAAAAGATATCCATCCTCTAGACTAGATTGAATTACATAAGCAGACAGGAGAAATGGTTTATTCTACACTGGCAGACAAGGCTCTGTTAGCCCATAGATTGCAGAACTCTCTATACAATACTTCTGCCCAGTTAGAGCTAGAGAAGGCATCATCGTTGGCCAAGGATAATAGGATAAAATCCTTGGAGGAGATCATCATAGAGTTAGGACATGATCCCAAAGATCCCAAAGGCACACGGGCCTTGATTAGAAAAAAGGAGGAAGACATAGCAGCATTAAGAAAACAAATGAAGCTGACAATCACCATCCATCCTCAAACTACAGAAGTAGCACAACAACAAGAAGTGGAGGATGTGGTAAGTCTACTTATGAGGATGAATGAAAGGATAATGGAGATAGAGAAAGCATTGGAAGAAGCTCAATGAGGGAAACAGCCAGAGTTGGCCCCTCAACCATCCCAGACTACTCCAATAGTACCAGCTCCGACAATTACAGCTCCTTCAATAGTAGTTACTTCAGCAGCACCTCCCCCAGGTTCAACTTCAACAGCAGGTGCATCCACTTCAGTAGATCCAACAACAGCAGCAATGCAAGAGGCTAGCTTGAGCATGGAGGCCATGATGAAAGAGATTAAAGCTCTTAAATTGCAAATGGCAGAGATGAAGGAAACAAAATAAAAGCTAGCCAAGATTGAGGCTAGTTATGATAAGTCAAAAATGATAGTTTCTGAGAAAACTAGGGAAGTAAAGGCCCTGGAGAATAAGATAAAGGCCTTGGATAAAGACCACGCTCTCCATAGGACCTTAACTAAGATAAAAACAATTTTGTGGAATAATATTGGCCAATCTCTTGCTGGAAAATGGACAGGAATACAAACCATGTTTGACCAAGTAGAACTGATGGTTGTAGCTCAGCATGAAACTCATAAGGCCAGAACATTGCTAGCAAATAAGCCTGAGCAAGCTTCTCGATTGATTCAATTTTTGAATACTAGTATTGGTGAACAGCTGGCAGCACTAAACATCCAGAACAGGAATGAGACTATAGTAAGGGTCAAGAAAGTGCTGACAATGAGGAATTTTGTCCAGACTATAGAAAGGAAATGCTAAGAAATGCAGATAGAGGTAAATGCTTTTAGACATAGGCTTGCAAATCTGCAAACCAAAGGTTTACCCAGTCTGGTTACTAGTGCTGGAAGACTACTAAAACAGGAGCAGTATGCAAATAGGCTCAGTACCTTCATACAGAATCAAATCATAGCATCATCCAGCAGCACAGAAGAGGCAGTACCTCCCACAGGGTAGATTTTATATGAAAAGTTGGAGGATTTGTTTTACATAGAGCATGAGGTAGCACACCTTTTTCCAGATTGGCCGTATTATTATACCTACACTAAAGTTGATGAAACATTATGCAAGCTAAGAAAACATCAATTGCCAACTGAGGATTGGTGGCAAAGTCTGCTTCATATTTTTAAAGTGGTTTGAATCTCTTCTCATTTATGGACTGCACGAGGAAATTGTATGATGTAGCTCAGCTACCATAAAATTCAAACTAACAGTAGGTGAAGTTCATGCTAATATTCAAAAGCACAGAACAGTTGTCACAGGACAGAACTAATGGGAAACATTTCAAGGAAGCGGTCACCCACCGATAGCCAGAGCCAAAGGGTCAACAGCACACAAGACACCTGCCACAACGAGTAAAGAGCTTTAAATTCCTCAGTTATTGCTGCACGATTTTTCCACAAATCGTTATTAATTATGTCAGAAGTAGATGGATACATTGATGTCTAGATATTTCCCTATGGGATATTTTGTAAAAACTCCTATATATACTTGTAAAAGATATGTATTGTGGGTTGATGATTTCTTTATTTTGAACTGCGTTGTAAGATATCAGACTGCATTAATACAAATGGTTGTTGAAGTTCACTGTGTCTGAATAATCTGAAGGTGGATTGGATGTTCCGATACTTGCTATAGAATTCCTGTGTCATGCTATGGAACAATAAGTTATACTAAATTGTGTCTTATGTTTTCTATTTTTAAATCTCATCTGTGTTTCATGATCTTGGTAACGGAGAAGAAGAATAGCATAAGATTTGAGTGCATATTATGTTCAATCTCTGTTATTTATTATGTTTTCTTCAGGATTAGTCATAAATATGAATTCTTAACTACTCATGTTTGCACTAGTTCTCTCATTTTGAATACTGTTTAGGAATTCTTAATTGCTCCTGCACAATATTCATCCACTTTCCCTCTGCCAGTATAATGAAAGACTCTTGATTTCCTTTCATTCCCTGACTTCATTCCATAATTTCTAGATTTGAAAATTTTTTCTAGCCTTCCTATCCTGCTCTGTAGCAATACCTTTTCACCAAGAAGCTCTTTCAATAATTACACTCTCAGTGACTCCATTGCCCAATGGAAAAAACAGTTATATACTTGCATCCTAGTTCTTTTTGAGATCACCATCCAACAAACTTAAATCCAAACCTTGTTCATCATAACTAGCATAAAACACTTCAAAACAAAGCTAAAATTTCAAAGAGAGAGCCCTCTCTGGTTGCAGGTAGGCTAGGACCTACAACTAAAAGATTGGTTAGTGGTTACCTCGGTCGTATTCCCTACAGGAAGCAGGGAACAACCTAAGTGATAACATAGTCGATTGTTTTTGGGTTAATCCTTGTCAGCTCAGTCAAGTATATTAAGGTGAGGAGGAAAACATTAACAGGCACGTCAGAGATATAATAAACCACTTCTCTGTTGGAACAACCTCTTCTGCTCTCAATAATTTGGGATCCCTCTTCTACCTTTGAAATGAATAAGTGTTATGCATAATTAAAAAAAATGAAAAATCAAAAGTAAGAAAAATTCAAATGAAAAATGAATAAGGCGAAAGAAGAGAAAGGATTCTTGCACAAAGAAGTGATGCAAGTAACTCCGCCAGGGTACTGACTAGGCTCGCTGGCAGCGGATCCATGCTTGTGTTCCTATGTGACTCTGCTGGGGTACTGTTCAGGCCTACTGGCAGTGGAGCAACACCAAAAATGAAACTAAGAATTTGACGACTATACTTCTTGTTCACCAATATACCCCTCACACCCAATCGAAACAACTGTGTTGCCTTGGCTTGGAATGTGTGTTAATTGACCAAGAGCTTAGCAGATACTACATCTTACAATCTAGCTAGTGTGAAACCAAGATGAGCTAAGAACTAAACATTACTTTTAGATGTGTTAGACTTGTTTTTCATGAACAAGGTCCATTCAGAGAGCTAGAGTTCCACCAGTGTGTCGCCAAGTGTTGTAGTGGCCACAACCACCATCCAAAATATTGCCTTACCTTTGTTTTGGAGCCTCCCTACCAACTTTCAACAACACCTTGTCTTGCTTTGTTAAGTACACAAGCTTCAGTGTTTTTCGTGCACAAAGGCAGCCTGTTGATCATAACTTCATGCATTCCCCTCATAGGTTGTTCATCTAGACTTGGTCCAAATGCAGGTTGAGTAGCTCCCCAAAAAAATTGCACATTTTTGGAGGGCAACCAGCCTTCCCTCCAGAAATTGTGCAATCTTTTTTGGCAGCCTGCTGGGCTACAGAATTGTGCAATTCTCCCAGCCAACTCTCACAGTGAAAATTCCATAATTTTCCCCAGCAAGGTTGCATAGCCTAGAATTTGCACAAATCTGCATAGCAGTCAGCTGCTCTGCCGAAAATTTGTGAAAATCTCCCATGAAGCCAACCCATCTCCCAACTAGAAATGTGCATTTCCTTCAAGCAGTTGAGCAGCTTCATGCAGGACTAGTTGGGTTGACCATTTCTACCCGCGACCAAGGGAACTTGACTTGTATGCATGGATTTCTTTTTCCTGGAATAGGAAAAGGAAACATGCAAAAGGCATCCCATGATTTAGGAGCTATTTTTAATAGTTGGAGGTTACATGCAAAGTTCGTTTAGGAACTTTCCTCCAAGTGTCATTTTTCCTAGATTTGTGGCATGTGCATCATGAGCTCAAAACTTATTTATTCGATGCATCAGATCTCATTCTTTCACATAGATATTGGATCTCTGAAATCCCACAGCACATTCAGGACTCTTCGACACATCTAACTTAGTTATTCACGGGTAAGTGGCCTCAACTTGTATTTTTCAACATTTCTATCGCTTTTTATGCTTTCGCTTGTGTGAGTGTTGTTTTCTTAATTTATTTGAATGCTTGTTGTCATTTACATGTATACTAGCTTGTCCTAGCACTATTTTAGTTTTTGTTCTTATCTCACTGTTATCACATGCATGAAACTGTTTTTCACAAACAGTCACCAATTCAGCGACTTGCTTCACCCACATGCTTGTTGATCTGTTTACTAAATCCTTCATTCATGTTTGCATGCACTATCAATCACTTCTGCATTCACTTATTTTTGCCATGTATTCACTTTCATATTTGCTTCCAGTTGCCCATCAGCGAGTCTGACCAACCTTGGTTCGGACTCTAACTTCACCAAGACAGCATTGCGCAATCTAGGGAAGGAAGGCTTTGCCTTCCTCTCCAGAAATGTGCATTTCTGCCTAGCCACTTTCCTTCACGATTATTTTTCACATTTCTGAGGGACAATGAATGTTGGCCCAAAAAATTATGTAATGTGGTCCCTGAGCCTATAGTCACTCCCAGCTGGAATTGTGTATTGCGCAATCCCAGCAGCCAGTAGCTAGTCTAAATTGCGCATTGCGTAGATCCAACAGCTAGACTTGCCTCTCAGATAGCCCAGACTACCTTTTGTGCAGTTCTGGCAACTAGTCACCCAACCTCCCAGAAGAAATTGCACAATCTTGCTTATCAGTTCCCCAAGTATGTGCTATGTCATTCCCTGAATTTGCTTTGGTTTTCGCTAACAGATTTCTTGCCATGCATGTTGCTTTGTCTTCAGATCTTTCAGGCATTCATCCACCTCTTAGCAGTACAAGATCAATGGCCTCTATAGATTACAATCACAGGACACTGATAGAAATGCAGTTGGAGCAGCAGTTGAGCGAGTGTCCTCTAGTCTACCAATCTATGGAGATACCAAATTGTTTCTTAACAAGGACATCAAACTAAAGTGGCAAGAGGTTAATGAAGCATTTGCATGCACTTTTGAGGAAGACCTAGAAGACCGTCAGGTATATGTGATCATTCACAAGTCCAGATTGTACTGGATTTCATGCAGATACCACACATTCCCATGTGTAGACATGATACACTGGATCATCTCTCACACTGATCCCGAGAGTGTCAGTGGGATGAAGCTTGCAACCTTCTGGGCACGAGACTATGATGATATGTATCAGATTTTAGATCCCACTACTATCACGACAACTCCCTTCAGTTTACCCAACAGCAGTGTGAACTCCAAAGACATTCTGAAGAACTGGGTAAAGGAGTCAGATCGATTCAGTTTGACACCGAACTAGATCTACAAGACAAAGATACTACGGAAGGCATATCAATACTTGGTCATATTTTCATGTCGATTGTATGAACAAGAAAGCACGAAAACCTTCCCACAAAGTTGGGTGATCATGTTGGACCAACTGGCCAGAGAAGGAAAACCATGTAAGTGGTCTGACATGTTGGCTCATCAGCATAAGGAACAAGTAACAAAGGCTCGACAGTGACCTGGAGATATGCATGCAAATATTTACATGTTCGCCTATATCCCAGATGCAATATGTGCCCGACAAGAGTTCCCAGGCTTGGAGTGCACATGGTCACTAGCGGAGATTACTGTAAACACATAATTCAAGTTGTTATCTGAAGGCAACTTTAGAGGAGTAATCACATGGTTGTCCGATCATTTTGTTACCCCAGTTTACAAGATGAAATTCGCACAGGATCCACCCTACATGTCAAAGGAAGAAATGGAGGCAGTGTTAGACATTGCTGATTGTTATGCCTCACCATCTGGCACCTTCATCCAAATGTTTAGCGTGGAGAAGCCTCTACATGTTCTACTGAATTTTTCCTTGGACATACTTGCCATGCAAGAAGTAGCTTATCATATCTCAACAAGATTGACAACTAGACTACACCGAAAGAAGAAGGCACCTTGGCCCGCTCTTCCGTTGTGAATTGGGTTATATGAGATCTGGAGTATCAAGTAAGGGGATGTCGAAGTAGAACATATGAAGAAGTAACCATTCAAAATTCGAAGTTACAATCTGTATGACCCACATTGTATTGCGAAGGATCATACCATGAGATTTCAGTTCAATTGGATCCATGGCACATTTCATTGGGCCAAGGAGGGCCCATGGAGATATTTGATCTAGGTGGATATTGGTGGCCACCCACCAATTCCACTTGGACCCCCACCATTGTTTCTTTTAGTTTTTTAGTTTCCTTAATTGTAACACAGTTTACTATTTTTAGTAGTTTTTCGGGTCATGAACATCCGGAGCCATTTTAAGGCCCTAAACAACACTGTTTGGGGAAACTGGGAGCAACATGGGTCCATGGAGCGATGTTTCTCTTCCCAAAGTTTTAGTCCTCAGATAGATCTTTCTAATGAGGCATTTTTTGCGTCAAACGAAGATCATATGCCAAAGTTAGGACCTCAGGAAGTTGATGTACCAATTTACCCAAAACGGGGCCCATAGTTTGGCGCTTCATCTCCTAGGGTTAGGTTTTTGGATTTTTAGGGTTTTCCATGGTTTCTCAACAATAAATATGCCTTCGAGCCTCATTGTAAGAGATTTGAGAGGCATGTAGCTGCCACATCTTCTCAGAGATAAGCTACCATCACCCTAGCTAGTTTATTTCCATTTTTGTTTGTAAGCATATTTTAGCATTTTACAGTAATGAAATGAAGTATTATTTCTACTACATCTTCGTATGTATGGTTATATCTATAATTTGTTGCATTCCTTTTTAAATCCAGATCAGTGGTATCATTGTAGTCTATTGTTTCTCTCTATTTCTTTGCATGTCCCCAACGAGGCCGAGATATAAGGAGTTAGGGCTTGAACTGGTTGAACCTTTGCAAGACCAGCCTCACAAATCTCGACATCCTCCCATGGTAGATGAAAAGAAAGATGAGGGGGCAGGAGATCCTATCAAAATCTTGCTTGAAGAGGCCCTCCAGTGACAAAGGAACATGATGATGGACAACTTTTCCCAGATCCTTCAGCGGCTACCCAGGGGCGACACATCTACTTCTAGCAGCTACTCTGGAAGCGCCACACCCTTTAAGGTACAAGTTAACTTTGACATTCCCATATTTGAGGGTCACATAGATGCAGACGTTGTAGATAAATGGTTGAATCTGCTAGAAGGGTATTTTTCTATTCATGATTTTTCCAGTCGGGAAAAGATTACTTTCGCTCTTCTTAAAGCCGCTCCCCATGTCAAGGACTGGTGGGAAACATATTGCGAGAAGAATGATGAAAGTACGACCTCACTATTTTCAGTGACGCCCACTTGGAATTCATTAAGGCTACCATCAAGGAGCAGTACTACCCTGTCAGAAGCTATGACGACCAATCCATAAAGTGGACCACATTGCGGCAGGGAAGGGACCAAGATGTACCAAAGTTTACTAATATTTTGTATACCCTTTGCACAAAGTTGCATATCAAGGATTTGGAGCAGCCTTTGGTACTCAAATACCACGGCTACCTGCACAAGTACATAGAGGATGAAGTACAATTCCTGAACATCTCCTTGCTCGGCACGGCATACTGATGTCGTCAAGATCAAGCAAAAGTTTAAACAGAAGAAGCGAGACTTTGGATTTGCAAATCTGAAGCAAGGGAAAGGTGTCGTCAAACCGTAGAACAAAGGACAAAGCCAAGGTGGGGCAGCCCAAGACAACCTGCCAAAGGTGCAAGCAAAAAACAATGTCGCAAAGCCAAGCAGTCATTGGTGGCTGAGCTAAAGGTTTCAGAATCATATGCATGTTTTGACTCTAATTCAGAAATCAATAAGGGGAATGACAAAGGGAAGAAGATTATCGATGCAGAGCCCAATGCCACCATTGCCACCCCAAAGATCTAGAAGGAGGAACCTGAAGATCCAGAGGAGGAGGAGCACCTCTTCCACTCCTAGATGTGGGTAAAGGGCTCCCCACTATAGTTCATTTTCGATAGCGAGAGCCAAAAGAACCTCATTTCAGTAGAGGTCGTGAAGCAGTTGGGCTTACCAACCACAACACATCCACAACCGTACACCATTAGGTGGCTTCACCAAGGATGGGATCTTTGTGTGAGCCAGTAGTGTCACCTTCCATACAACATCAAGCCCTACACGGATGAGGTATTGTGTGACGTTTCTCCCTTTGATGTTTGTGATGTATTATTAGGCCAACCATACTTGTGGAAGTGACATGTGTATGAATCAAGGCCTCGTGCTATTATTGTTACTTTTGGAAATAAGTTATATAGGATAACGAAGGTAGCACTGCCTTTCGCCATCTCTTTGGTTACTGCAAAATAATGTAGTAAGATCGTTTTCAAAACTAGGAAATTTGTTTTCCTGATGATAAGCCCTCAAGGAAAGAAGAAGACAGTGGCCAAGACCTCTAGATAGGGCCCCTCTGCACAACAACTACAGATGGACAAGTTCATGGAGGAGTACAAGGACATCTTCACCTCCCCCACAGGGGTTCCTCTGCACTGTCAGGTCAAGCACTCCATCGATCTAACTCCAGGTGCATCGCTACCTAATGGACCAATCTATTGGTGCTCCATTCTGGAGAACGATGAAATCAAGAGGCAGATTTAAGAGCTGTTGTAGAAAGCTCACATCCGTCTGAGTTCATCACCCTATAGGAGCCCAGTCGTTTTGCTACTAAAGGAGGATGGGACTTGGAGACTCTGTATTGACTATCGAGCGCTGAACAAGATCATTGTCTGTAATAGGTACCCAATCCCATGGATTGATGACCTCCTCGACCAACTGAAGGGGAGAAAATATTTCAGCAAGATCCATTTGAAGTAAGGATATCACCAGGTACCAACTAAACCCTCCAATGTGTGGAATACTTCCTTCAAAGCTAAGGAGGGCCTTTTTGAATGGTTGGTTATGCCTTTCGGGTTGACGAATGCTCCTACAACCTTCATGAGGCTTATGTATGACATCTTGCATCAATTCACCAACTCATTTGCAGTGGTATACTTGGATGACATCATGATCTTCAGCCAGAGTTGGGAAGAGAACCTCCACCACATCTAACATGTTCTCCAAACACTATGGCAACACAAGTTATGTGCCAATTTAGAGAAGTGTACTTTTGGCATGACCCGGTTTCAATATTTGGGATACATTATTGATGAACAGGGGGTGCATGTGGATCTAGCCAAGATCCAAGTCATTCGGGATTTTCCATCTCCAACCACTCTGACAGAGCTCCGCAGCTTTCTGGGTCTTGCCAACTCCTACCGTAGGTTTGTGTTGGGATTTTCTCATATCACTTGGCCCTTGAGTCAAGTCACTAAGGGAGGAGCGAAAGAAAAATTCTTTTGGTCTGGATCTCAACAGAAGGAATTCACAGAGTTGAAACATCGCCTCTGCTCGCCATCAGTGCTCGTATTACCAGACTTGCAACAACCATTTTAGGTCGAGATAGATGCCTCTAACTATGCTATTTGTGCATTCATTACTCAACACAGGCATCCAATGGCATATCATAGTGAGACACTTTCAGACAATGTCCAGAAGTATCCCACTTATGACAAAGAGATGCATTCCATTGTGCAGGCCCATTGATAATGGAAGCATTACATTTTAAGGAACAAAACAGTCATCCACACAGACCACCAGCCCTTGTAGTTCATACAGACCCAAGGGAAATTTCAAAATTATTGCCATCAGAAGTGGTCCACATGCCTACAACAGTTCCATTTTAATATCAAGTATCAGAAGGGAAGCACCAATAATGTTGTAGATTGCTTCAATTGACCACCGATCATGGCGTTAACCACTGTGCTCAACTCTTGTGGGCATGAGACTTCTGATTGGCCACTTCTCTACAAAAGCAACCCATAATTCAGCCACACATACCAGACACCCTTGGAGGGCTAGCATGTTCTAGATTTTCACCTCCAGGATGCCCTGTTATGCCACCTAGGTCACCTTTGTGTTCCTTCAAGTGAGCGTGCCAAGATGATTTGGATGCACACTATAGTTGGGCTACTAGGCATTTCGGGGTTGAAAAAATGATGGCAGTGCTGTGGAATTATTTCTATTGGCTGAATCTTTGACAACATGTCGGGAAGGACATCAAATCATGCACTACCTGCACCATTGCCAAACAAGCCATCAACAAGCAAGGCCTCTATACCCTGCTGCCTACCCTTAGTCGACCTTGGGAATCCATCTCCATGGATTACATGTCAAGCCTTCCTTCTACTAATCATGGAAACAACTGTGTTTTTGTGGTCATCAACAGGTTCTCGAACATGGCCATTATGGCAGCTTGCAAGAAGAATATCACAAAAAAATCCAGTGCTAAACTCTTCTTCGAACGAGTGTGAATAAACTTTGGGATCCCACAGTCTATCATCTCATATTGGGACGGAAGGTTCCTCAGTACATTTTGGTTCAGTATCTAGTCGATGCTGGACACCAAACTCACTATGTCCACAACCTTCCATCCCCAAACTGATGGCTAGATAGAGGTTGTCAATAGGATGATCGTACACATTCTGCACATGTACAATTCAAAGAATCCACACACATGGGATGAGAGCCTTCCCTATGTTTAACACAGTTATAGCTAGGCTCTCCACAACTCGACTTACCATAGCCCTTTTCAGGTGAGCTTGGGATTCTAGCCACTATGTCCCATTGATGTGGCCATGCCATTTGCAGCTACTCAGGTAGATTCTGCTCGTGTCCAGTCTGAAACAGATAAGGAAAACAACTTCATTGAGCACATCCAACATATTTACTAGCAGGGTTCATGACATTATGGATAAATCAAATGCCAAGTACAAGCAACGACATGATCAACATCGGGTGCCACACAAGTTTCAAGTGGGCGACAAAGTCTAGTTGCATTTGCAAAAGGAACACCTTACCGGAGCCTATCAGAAACTCAAACCACTTTGATATGGTACTTACACCATTACCAAGAATATGGGATACAATGCATTTGATCTCAACATTCCCCCATTCTTTGGCCTGCACATAGTGTTCAATGTGGACCGCCTTCGGCCATACTTTCCACCATTACTACACACATTTGACATTGCAAAATAGCTCACACCCACAGAGTTAAATCCAAATTACATGGAACAAGCTGCAACTCATCGGATCATGGACACACATATCAAGCACACTTTCTAGCAAAATATTAAACTATATCGAGTTGTCAAAGTAGGCCAACTCCTTCACTAGGGCAAGTGGCTCACCAGGGACCAAGTTCAGTAGAAGTTTCCTCATCTCATGGAGGAACTCAACACAATGGGGACCATTTCTTCCTAAGGGGGGAGGAATGATTTAGGTGGATATTAGTGGCCACCGGCCAATTCCACTTGGACACCCACCATTGTTTCTTTCAGTTTTTCAGTTTCCTTAATTGTAGCATAGTTTACTATCTTTAACGGTTTTTCGGGTCCTGAACTTACAGAGCCGTTTATAGGCCCTAAACGACATTTTTTGGGAAACCTGGAAGCAACGTGGGTCCATGGACAAATATTTCTCTTCCCAAATTTTTAGTCCTTGGATAGATCTTTCTAACGAGGCATTGTGCACATCAAACAGAGATCATATGCCAAAGTTACAACCCCGAGAAGTTGATGTACCAATTTACCCAAAACAGGGCCCATAGTTTGGCGCTTCATCTCCTACGGTTAGGTTTTTGGATGTTTAGGGTTTTCCATTGTTTCTCAACAATAAATAGGCCTTCGAGCCTCATTGTAAGAGAGTTGAGGGGCATGTAGCCGCCACATCCCTTCTTAGAGATAAGCTACCATAGCCCTAGCTAGTTTATTTCCATTTCTGTTTGTAAGCATATTTCAGCATTTTACAGTAATGAAATGAAGTATTATTTTTGTTGCATCTATGTATGTATGGTTATATTTGTAATTTGTTGTGTTTCCTTTTAAATCTCTATCAATATTGCTACAGTTTCTCCTGACCCAATGAACAGTTTGGCTTCGCTATGGAGTGGTTAGCGAAGCAACATGAAGCAGCATCATGGAGAGCACTAGTAGTAGCAGTAGCAATAGACGTAAGAATACCAGTGTGCAACAAGGGTAAGAGGAAAATTATCGATTGCATGGAGGAGGAGAAAATACAAGTTTCGAGCTGATCCATTAGTAGAAGCAGTTATGGCTATAGAGCCAAAGAGGCTCTAGCACGACATGAAAATCATGAAAAGGTAGAGGAAAAGAGAAGAATGGAAGAAGTAGAGAAGGAGTTGCATGAAATGAAAGAGAAACTCTAGAAGGAAAAAGAGTTATAAAAATAGGAGAGGAAAGCACAACAATAGCAGACACAACAGGGGGCATAACATGTGAAAACAGATGAAACAACACCCGTATAGGTAGTGGACTTATTAGATCAGATGGCATCAGGCAGACAGGGTGAACCATCATAGGAGCAAGACTTCGCTCATGAGATAGAACAAGCACTCCAATAGTAGGATGCAGACATGGAGTAGAAAGAGTTGGAATATGACACCAACCTCATGCCTCATCACCAAGAGGTCGACTTACCCACTTCATGCATCCATATGATGAGCAAGTCTCAAGTGAGCAAGGAGGCATTGAGATCCTTGGTGATTAGCTAGAAGGAGAGATGAACAACATCTCATTCGACGAATCTCAACATAGATTTGTGAAATCTGACAGAGTGTCAACTCTGGAGGATCATACATCCCCTACACAAGTTTAGGAATGAGTGATCATGACTGATGTGCACAAACATCCAGCAGCCTTGGTCGATGCAACCCGAGTTGATGCTAAAGCCACTAGCTCAATTGTTCTCTTTCTGATAGCTGAGAATGAGTGAATGGCGAAGGAACTATAGATGGCCAAGCAAGGAGGAGACTTGGTGGCAGCATCCACCTGAGCTGAACTAAAGAAGGCAATACTATATGAAGTATTGTCCCTTGACAAAATGATGCGAGCATTGTACTCCAAGTTTGGTACCGTGCATGAGGCAGTCATCCATCTCAATGGATGGTAGAACCAATGTGCTAGAAGAGCATGTATCTTGATGAACTTGCATGTTGTTGCTG
The DNA here is from genome assembly GCA_000404065.3 of Pinus taeda. Classification (NCBI taxonomy): domain Eukaryota; kingdom Viridiplantae; phylum Streptophyta; class Pinopsida; order Pinales; family Pinaceae; genus Pinus; species Pinus taeda. The sequence goes on from APFE031261491.1 coordinate 105,979, forward strand.
ATGACATGCAAACATGGATGATGAAATAACAAGGGAGCCCCGCTTCACTTGCCTAAGATGATGAGTCAAATCTGGAACTATGAAGAGATTTCATAGCTCATCACTAGCATATAGAGATCCCATGCATGAGTATTCAAGAGTATGGATGTTGTGGTGCACACACATGCAATCCCATCTATGGGGACTCTCACCCAAGCAAAGCTAAGAAACAAGTCTAACTAGAGATTAACTCATACATTGATGAATTGATGCGCATTGCCACCGGCCCAGACTTGCCCACCAGTGTAGAAATCATGTACAAGTATGTTGTTGGTCCGACTGCATTGAATACAATGATGTGCATGCTTTTAAATGAGTTGGACATAGGAGCCCGAGCAGGGTACTCGAATGTTATGGAGGCAAGAGTAAGGTTTCAGACAGATGTCATCGTAAAGCACACAGACACCATCAAGGACTATCGATCTTGGCATCAGTATGTTACTTTTGATCAACATGAGGATGTTGAGGAGTTGGACTTCAATGGTTTTCTAAGTCAAAGTTATGTCTATCTTGACTTTCTCAAGCCATTTTGTTTCACATGGGTACATGTGCATTGTAATGTAAAGTCATGTCAAGTGTAAGTCAAGTTGTGATAGTTGGATGTAACAGCCATAGAGTAGCTGAAGAGTCATGAGGTTAGTTGAACTGTCACAAAGGGGAATGTCAAGGGTCAACCCACCCTTTGTTATAAATAGTACCTCATAACTCATTGCAAAGGCTTTTGGAACTAGTTGTTGGACATGGATGTATTGTATGGCTGGAACATACACTTCTTTATATAATAAGAGCCAGCACGTTTCATGCATATGTTGTAGTGTATTATATGCTATCTGGTTTACTCTAAAAGATATATGTAATGGTTTTCTTACACATGCATGTATAGAATATTCTATATATGTATGTATGAATCTTTCTGAAATATGTTGCTGGTTTAACCATCACTTTGGATTTCTCACTAAATTTCCTTCCATGTTGTGATGTATCTTTGCTCGTGTGTTCCCTTCCAAGCTGAGTACTATTACAGGTTGCCAAGGGGTGCACTCACCTCAACCTGCATGTGTTAGAACCTCTCATGCACCTTCCTTGACTTACTGCTGTTGTCACACCCTTGCTACCAATAGAGTTATCTTACTTGCCTCTATGTGAAATCATGGTCATGGCATTACTATACAACCCACTTCTAGGACTCCTACACCAAACGGTTTGAGGTCTAATTGGGACTTCTTACCGATGAGATCCCCTGACATGTTGGCAGGTCCAAGACCACCAACACAGTCCTTGCAACCTCTTAAAACCTCCATATGTGACACAAATCCCCTATATTTCATTCTATTACTCTCTCCACTATCCCCTTTAGAGGTTCCATTAAACCTTGGCAACATAACAAAGTATCCTTTTTTATGTACAATCATTATATCATTTTAACCAGGTTTCCTACCAACAAGATTTTCTTAGCAACCTCTTTACTGTCAAAATGTTGACTAGATGCAAGAACCCCACTGCTCAACCACCTCCTCGATATTTAGGGGTTAAGACCCTGTTAGCCCTGAGGTGTAGTGCTGCTAAGTTTGAAGATTAAAAGAAGAAGATGGTCTCCGTTGCTGTCTTGGAAAGGGCCCCCACATATGCCATCACTCCACTTTCCCCACTCTTCCACTTACATCCCATCCCACTCATATCTTAACCCGACCCTCACTTCATAACAAAACCCTCTTCCACCTTAGCCCTAAATAAATTAACCCAAAACCCCAAAAAACCTTACCTTTCCATCCATATGCACCCTTCGCACATTTCCTCGAGGACATCCTGTACCTCCATGGCCCTCCGCCGTCAATCTCTCCCTCTGATCTCACATTTCACTCGATCGACGAGACATGCTCGATTGATCTCCACTGTTAGATCACTCCCGATAGATCTAACGGTTGTCGCTCTTATTACGTGGGAAACTAGTGAGAGGAGTACCCGCCCGATAAAGTTGGTTTCTCTCTCTCCTCATCCACTATGTGGCATGCAGTGAGTGGCATCAGGTGGAATCCAACCTTTACCGCTTACCGCTCAATAAGCGCCTGATAAAAACCGTAACCACCCAAACCAAACCACCCCCCAGGCACTATTGTCTGAGCACCTCCTCCGCCTGATAGGCGTACGATTTTTCCACCGAGATCCAACAACTCAGACTTTTCTGCTCCCGCCAAAGACCGCAAGCCTTATGCAATCGATCCCCTTTATCCATTTATTTTGATCTAGTGGCCCTCTTTCATGATTGCTCCTGCTTGTACTTTGCCACCCTTCCATTACTCTTTCTGTCCGATTTAAATTCATACAACTACCCGCTTGTCCTCCACCATCCTACCATTACTCTATTCTTCCTAATTAGCACATCTCGCTATGCATGCACCTCACACTCTACTTCCTACCAGTTACCCGAGGAGGAAGGTGGTTGACTCCATCAGTATTCTGACAATCAGACTGTTGAACTGAATTAACAGAAAATATGGTCGAACGAGGAAGGACACATCACGATATAAGAAAACAAAATTAAACAGTCATGGAGCCTCACTAGCACAATCAAGCCAGCCACCTAACAGGGCAGCATTGTACTAGAATTAATTATCGTTTTCATGATGGAAGGAAAATTGTGTCCTTGTACGCAATCAGGCAGTTAAAGACAATGGTGATAGATTAAGACACTTGGAGCCCTAAAAAGCTCGAGAGCATTGTAAAGAGCTACAAATAGCTGAAAGTAAGATGTAATCCAGGTTCAACTTCTAGAGGCTGTAGAGACTTTGCTACTCAAGCTTCTCATCTTCATTCATTAGTAATACAAGCTTCTTTTGTTGTCATATGTTAAATATCCCAAATTCTCTTATGTTCTAAGCTTGCATTTGAACGGGTCATTCAAGTTTCTTTTGTGTCTAATGCCAGATAACCGTCATCTTATCTCTGCATTGATGTATTAGATTTTCAAGTTTCATTTACTTTCTGTAGCTGGCCATCATATGTTTATGTATGTATCTGCTGGTATGGTTAGTATTCTCCTTTCATTCACCTAATCTAAAAACTATTGAGCATTGGTGGTCTAAAGCCTTGTAGGCTGAGGGTGTTCATGCATGTCTTTAGAAATAACAGAGTCAAAGCAGTTATCCATCTTGATTCAAACCATTATTTATTCCAATATTTCAGAGAACAATATTGAATATTATATGTTACCAAGCATCTCCGAGCTGCAACCATAGGAGAGTTTCCTGGAGTGATAACATAATTGGTGTCATTGTCGGGGAGAGGAGATTGAAGCTCAACTTCCCTGGGAGATGACACAGATCTAGCTCTAATGATAGACAAAGTATGGACACTATTCTGGTTGTAATCATCTATCTGGCAACTCTACTAGAGGACGAACCTCATTGCGACTCCACTCCATAATTCTGGCTCAATTTGGAAGGCATACTCGAAGAAATCCTCAGAAGTCACAAGATGACCCAGTACCTGGCCCTGAAAAGATCATCAATGAAAGAAAGGCTTTCCAGAGAGGAGCATCAGGTTCAGGTAAACCTAAACAATGTTCTATAGACCTTCAAGAAAATCCTACATTAGAACAAATACATGTTGAGAGTATAGTATCTAATACTGGAGTGAATAAAAAATCTTAGTGATATATAAAGCTCCTGATCCCTTAGGTTCTCCTTTTGTTGTAAGCCCAAAGGGAGCCTCACCTCCTACCCATCGTATTCCTTTAGTCTTATCAGTCACTCCTAAGCCCTTTTTCAGTCATACTTCTAGTACCCTTCTAGTACCACAGCTATGGCAGGCCCACAAACACCCACCAAAATGGAGAGAATTATAGCTTCTAGGTATGGACCTCTAGTATTTCCCGTTCCTTTGAATGCTATGCCTACTAGAGAATATCATAAATACATGCTTAATTTTACTAGGACAGAAGGGTTTACAGCTGAAGAACACCTTGAATCATTCTATAGCTATGCTGATAATCTAGATATTAGTGAAGATGATGTATGGATGAGAGTATTCGTCTAAAGCCTAGATGGAGAGGCTAGGAAATGGTTCAGAGAATTTACCCCGAGGTCTATAACAGATATTGAAGCATTAGATGATGTATTCTTAAAGCATTAGGGGGATAAGAAATATCTTCTGTACTACCATACTGAGTTTGGGAACCTAAAAAGGGAAAATGGTGAGTCACTATCTAATTTCAATAAAAGTTTTAGCCACATGTATAGCAAGGTACTAGCTGAAGTGAAACCCACCCCTCCCTCTGCTAAACTCACCTATGCAAATGCTTTTGATTCTGACTTCTATCTATTGTTGAGAGAGAGAAGATGTGTCACTTTGGCTGAGATGCAGGATGCAGCCTTGGAGGTAAAATCCAACATCATGGTTGTAGAGAAACTCAAGGGACATGTTGATCGAAGGAGACAGAGGGGTGAATATTCATCATATTCAAATCCCAAGCTAGATAATAGGACAAAGATAATAGAATCATTAGCCTCTGAAATCTCTATGCTAAAGATGGAACAACACTCTGCGAAAGGAATAGCTCCTAATTCCTTTGCTTTTAGAAATCCGAACCCATACAAAAGAGCTAATGAGTAGTTGCAGGTTCCTCAAAGAAACAAAGATGCAAATGAAGACCAAAGGATGAAGACCCCCTTGCAGAATGTAGTCATGGATGAAGATCAGTATGAAGAATACAATGAGATCCATTGCTTGGAAGACAAGGGCAGTGCATCTTTTTTTACCCTAGCCGCATATGAAGAGTCACTATCCAAGGACCAAAACAACCAATAGTGGGATGGTGGGGTTGTTCTACAAAATGATGACCAACACATATACAATCTAAGGTCTAAGGTGAATACTGCCTAGAAAACCCTTGTTTAGAGGGCTACCATCCGTACAATGCAGCAAACTAACAAGAAAAAATGACCAGTAGCTCATCCCATCATTCTCAAAGCTCTAGCTCTAGAGGTAAGAGGCCCTGATAAGTTCCCTTCTCCTTTCAGTTTTGAATCAGAAATCCAAAAGCTGAAAATATATATACCTCTGATGGAACTAGTCAAGAATGAATCCTTTAAGAGACCCATCCTTGAGGCCCTTGAACTTAAAAGCACAGAGGCACCCAATGACTATGTGAATCTGCAAGATGACAAACTGGTCGTTGTCCTCAACCCAATGATTGAGCATTCTGATCACAATTCCCCATCATTCTATGTCTCCTTGACTATTCATAACAAAATCCTCCACAATTGTCTACTGGACATAGGTGCCAGCCATAATCTAATGCCCAATGCTATCATGGACGAGTTGGGTTTGGACATCACTAGGTTGTATCATGACTTGTTTTCTTTTGACTCTAGAAAGGTGAAATGTTTAGGGTTAGTCAAAGACCTAGCCATCACCTTGTCTCAGCTACCCATGAAGAGAATGATGATGGATATTGTGGTAGTAGATGTCCCCCCCAAGTTTGGCTTGTTACTTTCCAGAGGATGGATTAAGAGATTAGGTGGGACATTGCAGAATGACTTGTCCTATGCCACTGTCTTGGTCTTTGGAGGTGAAACAAGGAGATTGTACAGAGAGGCTCAGTTAGCTTATATCATTAGTGATGAAAGGATTCATGCTAGTCATCCCATATATGTTGTTGATACTAATTTTGGGTCCTGTATCCTCCAAGTAGAAGAATCCCAGTTGGCCTCCATGCAGCTTAGAAAGTCGATTTTTCATATCACAGAGGAAGGAAGCCCACAAATTTGGGATATGTTCTTTGATGGAGTTTTCTCTAAGGAAGATGTAGGAGTAGGTGTAGTTCTTGTATCTCCCACAAAAGAATTCATACATTTACCTTTCAAGCTAACTTTTAAGGTCACCAATAACATAGCAGAATACGAAGCCTTGATGTTAGGCTTAAACGCTGCTAAAGAAATGGGCATCAAAGATTTGAAAGTGTTTGGAGATGCAAACATTATTATTCAATAGGTGAACAAGACATTCCAATCAAATCACCCCAGGTTGAAGGCATATAGAGATGAGGTATGGAAGCTCAAGGATTCTTTCAATAGCTTTAGTATTTCGTACATCCATAGAGCTAAGAATTAGCTTGTTGATTCCCTTGTTGTGTCTACTGGCACTTTTATCCCTCCTTTGCCTCCTAAGTTAACTTATGAAGTCCAAGTGAAATATAGACCATCTTTGCCTGACAATGTCAAGTACTAGAAATTTATTGAAGATGATGATGAAGTCAATAGGTTTCTATAGTTCATTGATGAATTCTATGAAATGCAAATTGACTAAGAGAATGAAGCCATTGAGGAATGTAACTAGTCCAGCTGAGAGACAAAATTGGCCAAGATAGCATTGTGCAGCTACCTAGTAATCATATACCCAAAGGGTTGGTGCCTTTAAGAGGTTGTTTGACCATAATGATGTACCTTATAAACCTGCTAAAAAATAAAGTGAGTCTGCAGTTCCTGAACATAATATAGGGAATCCAACCCATCCAAAAATATCAATTTGTCCACTCATTTGTCCTCTGTCCAAAGCACTGAGTATTGCACCCTGATGAAAAAATTTGTTGATATATTCGCTTGGGAATATAGTGACCTTAGAACCTATGACAGTAGCATTATTTAGCATAAGAGTCCAGTGGAGAAGAACACCATCCCCTTCAAGCAGAAATTGAGGTTGATTAACCCTCTCTTGTTACCTTTGATTGAAAAGGAGATCAAGAAGTTACTAAATGCAAAAATCATAGTTCCCCTAAGGTACTCGAAGTGGATAGCTAATCTTGTGATAGTGAGGAAGAAGAATGGAGAAATTAGGCTTTGTGTTGATTTTAGGAATTCGAACAAGTGTTCTAAAATAGACAACTACCCCCTACCTAAGATGGAACATTTTCTGCAAAAAGTTTTAGGGGATAGAGTCATGTCTTTCTTGGATGGATTTTTAGGCTACAATCAGATTTCCATACACCCAGAAGACCAAGAAAAGACTGCATTCACTACTCCTTGGGGCACTTTCATGTACCCTAAGATGCCTTGTGGACTAATGAATGTTGGGGCTACTTTCCAGAGGGCCATGGACATAGCCTTCATGGGAGAGAAGGACAAGTTTGTCCTTATCTATCTTGATGACATAATAGTTTTTTCCAGCAATCACAAGGAGCATTTATAGGATTTGAGGAAGGTGTTCCTAAGGTTTAGAAGGTTTGGAATTTCAGTAAATCCACGAAAGTCACAGTTTGTTCTCGAAGAAAGCAAAATTTTAGGGCATAGTGTTTCTGCTACAGATGTCAAAATTGATCCAGAAAGAGTTCAAGCAATACAGACATTGTCCATCCCAAGGTCAAAAAGGGACATTCAATCCTTTCTGGGTAGAATTAACATTGTGAGGAGATTTATTCCAAACTTTGCAGAGCTAGTGAAGCACATCACTTCCATGCTAAAAAAGGGGTCAAAGATAAAACGGACAGAGGCTTCAAGAGGATCTTTCGAAACCATCAAAAGAGATATCATGGAAGCTCCCACTTTAATCAGCCCAGACTACACCAAGGAGTTTTATATCTTCTCTTTTGCCTCTTCTAGTACACTTGCAGCAGTCTTGCTGCAGAAAAATGGTGAAGATGTAGAGCACCCAGTGGCCTTCTTCAACAAAACATTGAGGGATGTTGAATTAAGGTTTGACCTTATTGAAAAATAGGCATATGCTCTTATAAAGTCCTTAAAGGCATTCTGAATTTACGTTCTCCACTCCAAGGTGGTTGCCCATGTGCCTACAGCTTCAATAAAGGATGTCCTAACCCATCCATATGTCGATGGAAGGAGAGCCAAATGGATTGCAAAACTCATAGAATTCAATATAGAGGTGAAGCCCACCAAGCTTGTCAATGCCCAAGGCTGGGCTAAGCTTATGGCCGAGGCAAATTGCAGTCAGTTGGACATAAATTGCATGAGCTTAAGTTCAGATGGAGAACAAACAGAGGTAGCAGTAGGAAAGCACGAACATAACTAGTCTTTGGCTGAGAATTTGGCCACTTGTGAGTGGTATTCTAGTATAGTACATTTCTTATTGAAGCTAGAAGTCCCTCTAGGGCTTAGCTCAGGATAGGCCAGGACCATTAAGCTTATATCAACTAAGTTTTGTATTAATAAGAACCTCCTTTATTGGAGGGACCCATCTAGAATCCTCTTGAGATGTCTAGAGAAAGAACAATCTATGGAATTTATGCACAAGTTTCATTTTGGCATCTGTGGAGGGCTTCATTATTGGAAAATCACGGCCCAAAAGATCCTGAGGGCTGGGTATTATTGGCCTGCTTTGTTCTTTGATGTGTTTTGATTTATGAAATCTTGTGACAAATGCCAAAGGCTTACAAGAAGACAACATCTGAAATATCTACCCTTGAAGCCCATACACACCCATGGTCCCTTCTAGCAGTGGGGTTTAGATTTCATAGGGGAGATTAATCCACATTCCAGTGGCCAGCATAGGTGGATTTTAGTAGCCGTTGAATATTTTACCAAATGGATTGAAGCTATACCCACTAAGAAGGTTGATCACCAGGTTGCCATGAAGTTCCTAACCGAGAATATTTTCACTAGATTTGGCTGCCCAACCAAGCTAGTCACTAATAATGCAGCAGCTTTCAGAGTGAAGGAATTGGTGGACATGTGTGAATCAATGGGCATTCAATTGGTGCATTCTACCTCATACTATCCTCAAGGACATGGCTTGGCAGAATCGTCAAATAAGAGCTTGGTAAGAATAATCAAAAAATTGTTGGAAGACAACAAAAGGAACTGGGATTCCAAGCTAAAGTTTGCACTATGGGCTAATAGAGTTACCACCAAGAAATCTATAGGGAACTCTCCATTCAAGCTGGTGTATGGTACTGAAGCTATTTTTCCTATCCAATTGACCCTCCCTGTAGCCAAGTTCTTGCAAGAGGAGCTGGATGAAGGAGATTACATGGCAAGGAGGATGAGAGATTTGGTTGAAGTCCAGCAGATTAGGGAACAATTGATTGAGAATTCAGCAATGCATCAAAATAAGATCAAGGGAGTCTTTGATAAAAAGGTGAAGATGGACAATTTTTAGGTTGGTGACTGGGTCCTCAAGTGGGATGCATTCAAGGAAATCATTGTAAGTTCAACACCTTGTGGACATGACCTTTTGTCATTACTCAGGCTCACACAAAAATCACCTTCGTCCTTCACGATCTGGAGGGGGAAAGTGTTTTCGATGGCCCAATCAATGGGCATTTTCTCAAGCCTTATTTTTTTTAAGGTTGTAAAGGCCTTAGCTTTGTAAATATGTTTTTGTCTCAGTTTTTATTTTTATGTAAAATTGACTCCATGCCCAATGGAACACTAAGAGGAAGATTTGATTTTGGTTTTAATGGAAAGGCAGTGATCTGCAGTTCTTGAAACCTCACAAGGAGGCTTTCATCCCCAGAAGGAGCCAGTGTTAGCCCTAAGGTGCAGTGCTGCTAAGTCTGAAGATTAGAGGAAGAAGATGGTCTACTTTGCTATCCTGGAAAAGGCCCTCACACAGGCCATCACTCCACTTTCCCCAATCTTCCACTTACATTCTATCCCGCTCATATCTTAACTCAACACTCACTTCATAACAAAACCCTCTTCTTCCTTAGCCCTAAATAAATTAACCCAAAACCCTGAAAAACCTTACCTTTTCATCCATACGCGCCCTCCGCACATTTTACGAGTACATCCTTTACCTCTGTGCCCCTCCACCGTCGATCTCTCTCATCAATCTGATGGCCCATGTTTCACCCAATCGACTAGACATGCTTGATCAATCTCTATCGTCAGATCACTCCCACTAGATCTAATGGTTGTCACTCTTATTGCGTGGGAAACTAGTGAGAGTAGTACACGCCCGATAAAGGTGGTTTCTCTCTCTTCTCCTCCACTATGTGGCATGCAGTGAGTGGCATTATGTGAACTCCACCCTTTACCACTTACCACCCGATAAGTGCTCGATAAAAATCGTAACCACCCAAACCAAACCACCCCCCAGGTGCTATTGTCCGAGCACCTCCTCTGCTTGATAGTCGTTCGATCTATCCACAGAGATCCAATGGCTCGGACTTTTCCACTCCCACCAAAGACCACAAGCCTCATGCAATCGATCCCCTCCATCCATTTCTTCTGATCCAGTAGCCCTCGTTCATGATTGCTCCCACTTCTCCTTCGCCACCCTGCCATTACTCTGTCCATCCGATTTAAATTCATACAACAGCTACCTGCTTGTCCTCCACCATCCTGCCAGTACTCTGTTCTTCCTAATTAGCACATTCAGTTGCCCATGCACCTCATACTCGACTTCCTACTAATTACCCGAGGAGGAAGGTGGTTGACTTTGTCAATATTGTGACAGACAGGCCGCTGAACTGAATTAACAGAAAGTATGGCCGAACGAGGAAGGAAGCAACAAGATACAAGAAAATAGGATTAAACAGTCATGGAGCCTCACTGGCACAATCAAGCCAACCACCTAATAGGGTAGCGTTGTACTAGAATTAATTACCATTTTCGTGATGGAAGTACAATTGTGCCCTTTTATGCAATCAGGCAGTTAAAGATAGTGGGGATAGATTAACACACCTGGAGCCCTAAAAATCTCGAGAGCATTGTAAAGAGCTATAAATAGCTGAAAGTAAGATGTAATCAGGGTTCAGCTTCTAGAGACTATAGAGACTTTGCTACTCAAGCTTCTCATCTTCATTGATTAGTAATACAAGCTTCTTTTGTTGTCATATGTTCAATATCCCAACTTCTCTTCTGTTTTAATCTTGCACTTGAATAGATTGTTTAGGTCTCTTTTGTGTCTAATGCCAGATAACTGGCATCTCATCTCTGCATTGATGTATTAGATTTGCAAGTTTCATTTACTTTCTGTAGCTAGCCATCATATGTTTATGTATGTATCTGTTGGTATGGTTAGTATTCTCCATTCATTCACCTAATCTACAAACTATTGAGCCTTGGTGGTCTAAAGCCTTGTAGGTTGAGGGTGTTCATGCATGTCTTGAGAAATAACAGAGTCAAAGTGGTTATCTGGCTTGATCCAGACCATTATTTATTCCAATAGTTTAGAGAACAATATTGAAGATTATATGTTACCAGGTATCTCTGAGCTGCAACCATAGGAGAGTTTCCTGAAGTGATAATAGACCCCACGTCCCCTCACCTCAACTCCTTGAGTTAGAAACAAAAAATGCATCAAAAGGAATATGGAGGAACCCAATCTAATATTGGGAAGGGACATTCAACTAAACAACGTTTTCAAAATGGAGGAATTATCAATTGTGGGAAGATTCACCAGTCACAAAATGATAATGGTGACAATGCATTCGTGGATTGATGCACATTTTTGGCATGTGCTAGGATACTTTCTAATATGCCTAATTCTCACTAAAGGATGGATGGGGTGTGTTATCACCAAAATAAGAGTTTACATTTTTCCTAATCATGGTCTTAGATAAGTGTCAAGTAATCCTATGTTTTAATGGGTAGGTGATAGGTTAGGAGTCTCATGGGTCTCATTTTCATATCCAAATAAAATCTAACAACCTTATTCCATGTCTCATAAGTCCCACTTTCAGTTTAGAAACTCATATCTTAAACCATTTTGAAAAAAATTTGGAATTAGCCCCCAAACGTTTTCGTAGCGCAAACAGTGTAAAATGTTTGTTTTGCACTACGAAATCACTACTCATTTTATAGCACTTTTCCCTGCTTACTATGAAAGCGCGGATTCGTAGGAAATCTTGTCAAAACATCAATCTGTTAAGATTCCGTTAAATTTTCATTATTAGGTGTTAGCTAGGAGTCAGTTCTTAAACATGTCGCGATCCAAAACTCATCATTTCGAATTTAGGGGTCATCATGATAAGAAATTTCAAATTCAAAAGGGTTGGCTAGTTTCTTTTTATAGCTTGCATGCAAACCCTCAAACAGATTGTTTTTCGAATGGTAAGCTTATGGTAATTTATTACCAAGGTTTCTCTCATCCATAATTCAAGCGAGGCTGACCACCATAAGCAAGCGAGGCTAGTTTGTTACAAGAATTCAGAAGTAAAGATGATAGAAGAGAATAAAAGTCACAGGTCTGGTCACTATTTAAGAACAGATCCTGAAAGCACGGAGGTCTTAGTCAGAGATAAATCAGTTGTAGAAGCCTTCAAGAAAGTAGGATGTTGGAAGTTTTATAAAAAAATTACAGGGAGGACATACTCAGGTGACAAAGGAGTTTGCTCTACATTTCACTGCCACAAACACAAAGATTGGAATCCTAAACTTGCAAATTTCTCCAGAGTTCATAGCTTTCGTGACAGAGATTCCTAGGGGGCAAGATGTATGGTTCAAAAACTTCATATTTGACATGGAACCATGTAAAGTGTTCCTAAAGACAGAGTTTGCAGAAACAGACTTAACCAAGGCAATTCCAAGGAACTACGTCAAAGACACCTATGCCAATTTTCTCTTCAACATTCAACATTATTTTATCTGTGAGGGCAAATATCATAAGGTTTATTCATATCATTTTAAATTCCTGTTGCATTTTACCTGTATGATTTCTTTAGATTTTCCTTTCTTCCTGTATCAAAGTATAGCTAAGATGGCAGATAAAGTGGAAATGAAATCTCAAGGACATGAAACTTCCCTATTTCATCATGGTCTAATTAAAGTGATAGTTTTACATGAACTTAAAAGGATCAACAAGGAATGGTCTTAACTTTTGTTTTTATGTGGTTTTGGAGGGGAAAATCAAGATATAGGAATTACTCCTTAGGTTGAAGAAACTCCATTAGCAGAAACCAGCAAGTCTGTAATGTCCAGGAAAAAGAGATTTGTTAAGCTGAAACCTAGAAAGCAGGTGAAAGAGCAAGTGAGCAAAAAATTAGTGGTTATTCCTGAGACTCCTAAATCCACAAAGGAAAAGATAGCTGAAGTTAAAGAAAGGACACAAGAACAATCAGCTACCAAACCAGTTCAAAGGAGATTGACTAGAAGTCAAATTTATAAGGAGAAGGATAGATTAGTGATCTCGAGAGAAAATCAAAGCTTGAAGGGTAACTTAAATGATATTTTAAAAGCCATTGATATTGCATAATCCCCTTTGGTGCAAGCAGATGTCATAGAGTTTGATAAAGGAAAGTCGAAGAAGATGAAATCCTCTAAGAAACTGGAATTTGAAGATGATGTTACAGCATTTGTGTTCAAGCCCAGGAAGCCCTTAACCAAGAAATCTGAAAAGATACAAGAGTCCAATGTTAAGTCAGGGAAAACAGAAGAAGCTCCTGCTGTTCAAGAAGAGTTGATAGACCTTTCATCACAAATACCTGAAGGTGACAAAAACAGAGTATTTCCCACTCAAACAGGAAAAAACAATTACGAAGAAGTGGAAGGAAGGTTAAGAGTAGCTAATAATGAAATTGCTAGACTAAGGATGAGAGCAAGAAGGCATGTTGCTAAGAAGATAGATTTCAAAAGGATAAAGGCCCTCTGGGAAGTTGAAAAGGTTTCCAAACCAAAAATAGTCAGCGGTGAAGCTCAATACTTCACTTGGACTATTCCTGCAATCAAGGAAGCCAGATTTGTAAGGAGGATGAATTCTCGGTTGAGAGCTACTAACAGGAGATTGAAGAGACAAATTGAAGACCTAGAAATACATTTAACAAAATCTGAAGAAAAGGCTACACCAATAATGAAATAGGGTTATGAAAAAGGGTAGTGAAGGATATATCTTAAAATAGTTTTGAGAAGGTCATCTATGAAGAAGATCTTATAAGGGTAATTTGTTTTGATTTTTGGTGATCATATTATTCTTTATGAAATTTTGGAAATTCCCAAACTACAGATTTTTGAAAATTGTATTACACAGCAGTTTCGTAGTGCGCTACGAAACTACTAAAGCTGACCTTTTAGCACTTTATAGATGCATTTCGAAGGTAAGGTCTAACAAAATTTGAAGTTTTGATGTTGCTGGTAGACATAAGAGGATCATAGATGAAGTTTCAGATGGCAGTGATGCAAAAAGCAAGGTTCCAAGAAGTATTCCATAAGTGACATAAAAGTTGTGCTACAAAAAGAGACTATTTACGTAGCACAGTCATGTTTCATCCTCTTTTCCATGTGTTCAAGGTTCACCTTTTGCACAGGTGGAAAATGAAGTTTTAATGGATTACTAATACATTCCACATATACACCAGCAAAACTGCTTGAAGATAAGCATAAAGGATCAAGGGCTTTAAAGGGAGGAACTTTGTCTCATTGTTTTCAGGACAGTTAGGTCATGACTCAGCAAGGTTTGCAACAATACCGGAGACATCATAAAGTTCGCAGACATGGATTAGAAGCTGATTAAAGAATGTTTTTAAGTCATATATAAGGTTGTTGAAAGCATGTTTTAGGATTTTCACTCCTATTTGTATTAGGACTCTTAAAGACAGCTAGTTGTCAAGTTGTAATTAAATAGTTTGTTATATGAATAGATAGGTGTTAATGTTAGGAATTTGAATTCCCCTAAAGATGGATCATAGTATCCAAGGTTGTAAAAACTCTATATAAAGCATGAGAATTGAACTCCTCAGGGTTGGTAATTTCATTAGCAAAAGAAAGTTGTGTTATTGTAAGAAACTGTGGTTTTTCAAACTTACTACAGAGATCAGCTTGACTACTCAAGATTCACAAGGATTTTATGTGTTTGATGTTCTTATGGCATTTTTCAATTACTTATTTGCAGTGGTATGAGCTTTTGATACTTAGAATTCATTGGAAAATGCTCTAACTTCCTTCACATGCTTGTAAACTGTGTTGATTGACTGTGTTACTGTTTTACTTATAAACCTAAACTCTAAGTGCCTTGACTTCCATGTTTTGTTGATCATGATTTTCCATTGAAGACTATCTTGACTCCATAGCCCAATAGATGTTTGCTAATCTTTGATTCAACCAGCTATAAATTTGTCCATTTTTGTTCCTAGAGTTAGCCATTTAATCATTAATCAAAAATCTTAAACTTATTGAGAGAGCCCTCTCGAGTTCAGGAGGCTAAGCCTCAACCAAAATATTGGTTTGAAAGAGTTACTTAGAGTCTAATTGATCAGCACCCTATCAAGGTCAAATTTTGTGATAACAGGGTGGATAATGGAAGCTGAAGACGACGCTTTGAAAATATTATAATGGAGATGGCGATGCAACTCTAAAACCCTCTCTATGAAGCAATGGATAGAAGATTTTGATTCTTGAACTAAAATTATGTTGATAGTTCCAATACTGGTAAGCCTCCTTGGTATCCCTCTAATATTTTGGTCTAAATAAGTCTTCATAGAAATCAGAATAAATTATGGTTTTACTATGTGGTGGATATGTCTTTCCTTCAAGCGAGATGCATTGGGATGGCTCAAATTTTGGTAGGTTTAAACTAGGCTTTAGGTCTACTACAAACCATTTCCATTCAAGCTAGGAATATTTCTCATCATCAGGCCCTCAACTATGAGGGAATTCCTTTTAAATATGGTTGATGCCACACTTGAGGGCATCTAAAAAATGAATACTCCTTGGGGAAGTTAGATAATATGTGCATAAAAAAGGTTTTCCTAGTGCCAATTATGGATGATCCTCCTGTGCATGAGCACAAAGGAATTAATCTAGAATTTTGAAAACTTGTTACAAAATGAGCCTCCTATTAGTGAAGTCAAAGAAACTAAGTTGGTAGTATAAAATCCTTCCCCAATTGATCGGCGGGATCAAAAATATGCTCAAAAATTAAAGTGCTCAAAATATCCCGAAATTGGTGCCAAATCATAGATCTTGTCATTCTGATTCCAATGATGTTTGAATCACCTCAAACCAACATCGCATGAGGAAGTTATCACGTTCTAAAGTTTTTGGCAAACAATAAAAAAGTCAACTTGCAAGGTTGAATCGGTATTGTACGGATGCCATGTGGTAGTTCATATGCAGAGATGGTGCTAACGTCAACAGAGTGACTATGGAGTATGTAGCCAATTAGGATATGACACATGGCTCAGTGGTACAGAGGTAGTTGGGACAATTTGATTACTTGGTGGTGATTTGTTTTGGGCCAATCATGGAGTGACACGCATCCCAATCATAAGGTGCCACTTGGAAATCCAAAGGAGGCCAAAATCTAGTTATGGACCAAATGAGCCTCGGTGGGGTTCATCCCCATCACCTTAGAATACACAACGGAAGACCTTACCACTAAGACATACGTTGGTTCTTGTTAATACATAGCAGGAAGGTTATTAATAAAGTGTGTTGTTGGTGTCATTACGAAAAGGGTAGATGTTCTTACATGACTGTGTGGAATGGTAGGAGGGACAGGGCGTGAGGCCCTAGCCCCAAGTTCTATTGACACCACATAACTGACGACAGAAACTTTGGAGGAGAGGGCATTCAGTACCTTGCCCCCACCCAAGTCATAGTCCTATTCAATATCATGCGACCATGAGCACGATTGGTGGGGTGTGTGGCCCATGGCTTGCGCCCCATGGTCATATTATATGCCACATGACCGACCATAGGATGGAGAATAGGGGAGCGAGGCTCAACTAATCATCTGACAAATTGCACCCTACGTGGCAAGTTTCATGGTTGAAATGACCATCTACCGTTGTGAAATTGTCACTTTGTAAGACCGCCAAAGACTAGATTCATTGCCAATTTTAACAAAGGGATGAATTTACATAACAGTTAGTAGATAAATGAAGAAGGAGGCCTCACTTAGCCATTTTTCAGCCTTTTTAAGCCCAAGAAAGGCCTACACAAGTGTTTCTGGGTGTTCTGGACACAATGGAAATGTTAGTTTTGCAATTTGAGCATTATATGTTCATGTAATTTTACATTTGTGCATAGAGTTTAAAGGTTCAACATTGGAATATGGACCCAAAGATGTAGCCCAAGAGGGGTGAACTCCGTCATCAATTGTTGTTTTGTGATGTTGCTTGATGTCTATTTTTCATTTTTAAAATCTGAAAAATTTAACTTAGTTTGTATTCTTTTGAAATATCGATCCATTTTCTATAAGACATAAACTAGCTTACAAACTTTAGATGAAACCTTCAAGTTTAGTTTCAGATCTATTTGGTATCAAAGCATGATTTTTGTGAAGCTTTGAAAATTTGTGCAAGTGTTATTCTTGAATGATTACAAGGTCTAAATTGAGAAGAGGAGGAGTTATTGAAGAACCAAACCCTCAAATTGGTTAAAGGAGGTCACAAACTCAACCAGTCATGGCACGTCAAGAAGGACAAGATTTGATGTTGAAGGATGAGAAAAAATTTAGAAAATATTTCTATGATATGTATGAGATGGTGAAAGTGTTGTAAAATGAGAAGATAGTAAGGTCGCAAGGAGAAAGTTCTATTTAACCAAAATATAATGGTAGTGATGGGAGAAGGTCTTCACTTCCACCTCCTCCTTCACCTCCATCTACACCTCCATCCTCAGCTCCTTCTTCACCTCCTTCATCTCATAGAGCTACTCATCCTCCATCTCCTAAAGGGCATGTTAAGTCTCATTTGATTATGATTAATGTCAAGTTTGTATTGCCTATGTACAATGGGGAATTAAATGTTCAAAATTTGGATAATTAGATTCATTAAATTGAAGTCTATTGCAGGATTCAAAATATTGATGATGATGTTACATAGGTCCAGCATGCTTCTCTTCACTTGTAAAGTGCAGCGCTCATCTTGTGGGAGGTCAGGACTTGAGATTTGAATAAAAGTGGTAAAAGTATCTCTTCTTGGAATGATTTTATAGCTGCATTAAGAAGGAAATTTTATCCATTAAGGTACATGAAAAAAGAAATTATGGATTGGAAAAATTTTAGACAAGCTAAAGGTTAGAGTGTTCAAAGTTATACACAAGAATTTTGAAGAAGATATTTAATATTGGGTGTTGATTTGTCTTCAGAAGATAGTCTCCTTAAATACATAGGTGGATTACATAGTATTTGAGACATACTAAATATATGTTTAATCCCACCAATGTAGATGAAGTATGTGTTCAAGAAACTCATTTAGAATCAAGAGGCAAGGATGTTCCTCGAGAGAGAAGAAGGAAACCTTTGAAATCTAGAGACAAAGGAAAGGGGATGTTTAAAGGAAAAGAAAAAATAATGCTACAGTCAAGAAAGAGGGAGAGAAGCTTACTTGTAAACATTGTTCAAAAGAAGGCCATAATGAAGGACATTTTTGGAAATTACATCCAGAAATGAGACCAAAGAAGTTCAATAACAAGGGGAAACAAAAGACTATTGCTACAACTCAACAAGATCTAGGATCCAATTCAGGTGATGAAACCAAAATCATATCCATGGGAATGAAAGGTATCGCTTCTAATGCAAGTACTAGTTCTTCTAGTAAGCCTATTGAATCTCAAAATGATAAAGAAAGAAGTGAATTTTTCCATATTAGGGTCATTTCAAAACATACAAAAGCTGATAATCCCAAGTCAATCTTATCTTTGAAGCAATTGTCAAGAAACTTAGTCTAGAAACTAAACCTCATACTAGACCTTTACCTTTGGGTTGTGTAGGTGATGATGCCAAATGACAAGTGACAAAAAAATTAAATTCAAATTCACCATCACTGCTAACTTTATAGATGAGGTAGACCTTGATGTTGTACCACTTGATATTCGTAGGATTGTTTTAGGGAGTCCATACTTGTATGACTGAAAAGCCATATTCTATCATCATGAGAAAAAATATCATATTTTTAAAGATGGAGTTGAGAATATTTTTAGCGCACATCGCAAGAAGATGAACTTATCTCTTGTTAATGTTGGTCAGATGAAAAGGCTTGTAAATGCTAGTAACAATTTTTGTTATTGATGATTAAAGCTAAAGATACTATTGAATATCAAGCTTTCATAGGATGTGATTCTAAACTCAACCATGAATTGGTTAAATTTCTTAACATTTTTTTAGGAACCTGAAGAGTTACCTCCAAAAAGAAGGATCCAATATGAGATTCACTTGTAGCAGGATGCACCACTTCCAAATTTTGGCATGTATAGAATGTCAGTTTTGGAGAATACAGAGATCAAGAAGCAAATTCAAGATCTGCTTGAAAAAGGGGTCATCAGGCCTAGCACATATCCTTGTGGGTCTCATATTGTCTTTGTTCTAAATAAAAATGGTACATGGCACATGTGTGTGGATTTTGAAGCTTTGAACAAGATCATGGTAAAGAATCGCTATCATTTTCCTTGCAATGATGATTTTCTAGATCAGTTAAAGGAAGTTTGTTACTCTCTTAAGTAAGATTTTAGAAGTGGTTATCATCAGATAAGGATTATTGAAGATGGTATTCGGAAAATTGCTTTCAAGACAAAACAAGGTTTGTTTGAATGGTTAGTTATTTAATTTGGGCTTTGCAATGCACCTCCAACATTCATGAGAGTTATGAATGATGTCTTGTGACCATTCCTTGATGATTTTGTCATATAGGTTTGTTTGAATGGTTAGTTATTTAATTTGGGCTTTGCAATGCACCTCCAACATTCATGAGAGTTATGAATGATGTCTTGTGACCATTCCTTGATGTTTTTGTCATAGTCTACTTAGATGATATTACAATTTTTAGTAAGACTTGTGAAGATCATGTCAAGCATGTGAAACAAGTTTTAGATGTCTTGAAAAAGGAAAATTGTATTTGAAGATGTCTAAATGTGAATTTGGGAAAACCTCTTTGGTTTGTTTGGGTCATGTTGTAGGAGGGGGTGAATTGAAGATCAAAACCTCAAAATATGATGTTATTGTGAACTGGCCTAAACCCAACAATGTAACAGAAGTTAGGATCTTTTTCAAAGAATCCTAGTATTGGATAAAATTTCTCACTAACTTCTCATTCATTGCAACACCATTACATCCTTTGACAAGTGTGAAACATGTCTTTCATTGAGGAGGAAAGCAATAGAAATCCTTTTACACTTTGAAAGAGAAAATCAGTACAACGCCACTTCTAACACTTCTAGATCTTAAGTAGCCATTTGAAATTAAAACTGATGCAAGCGAATATGCTACAGGAGTAGTTTTCACGCATCATGGTAGGCTAATATGTTATCATTCTGAAACATTTACCAATGCAGTAACAGTTATCCAACTTATGATAAAGATTTGTATGCTTTAGTATAAAGTGTGAAGAAATGGAAGCATTATTTGATGGGTAAAAGAATAATTAGCCATACTATCCATTAACCTTTACAATATTTACAATCACAAATCAAGCTACAAAAAGCTAGAAATTTTAGGAGGATGGGATTCCTACAACAATTTCATTTGGTAATTAGGTATAAGAAAGGAAGAATAGTTACTCAAATTAAGAGGTATTGTTCTTGGCCTCACATGAATGAAACCATTTCGAGATATGTGAAAGGATGTTCAATGTGTGCTACTAGCAAGCCAAGCAATACGAAATTGGGTTTGTACACTCCACTTCATATTCCTTCTTGTCCTTGGGAAAGTATTTTTTTGGATTTTGTTGGAGGACTACCAATTTCTAGGAAAGTTCATGATTATTTATATGTTGTTGTGGATCGTTTCAGCAAAATGTGTGTGTTGATGCCATGTAAGAAACATGTTATAGCTGAATAAACCGCAAATATGTTCTTCCAAAATGTATGGGTTCACTTTGGGTTACCCACTTCTATTATTTCTTATTGACATTCTCGATTTGTTGGGAAGTTTTGGTCAAGTTTATGGGAACTCATGGACACAAAGTTAAAGAAAAGAATCACATTTCATCCACAACACAATGGCCAGACAGAAGTAGTCAATAAAACAATGGTGCATCTCCTTTGAGGATATTGTGGTGAGCATCCTAAACTTTGGGATGAGCATTTGCATTGCATCCGTGATGCCTACAATCATGACAAGCATTCATCTACGAAAGTATCTCCATTTGAAGCTTGTTTGGGTTATTTGCCAAATTCTCCTTTAGATTTCATCTTTGGTAAAGATATTGCAGTAGATGGACATAGTGATGTGGACAAAGCCAAGCATTTCATTGAACAAATTCATCTAGTGCATCAAAGGGTACAAGAACAACTAGAGAAATCAAATCCAAGTACAAAGTAAGACATGACAAGAATCAGGTTGATCATGAATTCTAAGTGGGGGACCAATTTTGGTTGTACATCAGCAAGGAAAGACTACAAGGTGAAGGTAAAAATATCAAGCCAATCAGATATGGTCCTTTCAAAATCTTGGAGAAGATTGGTAGTAACACTTTCCGATTAGATTTTGCACTTTACATGCAAATTTATTCTATTATGAATGTGGGAAACTTGAGACTGTATGAGCCTCCAATGATTGATGATCAAGAAGAGAATGTTTAGATTCTATATACCAAATATTTTACTCCTGAATATTTAAATAAGTTGTAGGAAGACTAAATTCTTAACAGGAGGATGAGGACTTCATGCAAAGGAAATGTGGAGTATTTTTAAGTGGGTATCAAAGGTACCAATCCAAGTAAATAAAGGTGGATTCAGATCAGGAAAGTGAGGGAGTTTTATGCTCACTTACTTGTTGAGTAAAAACAAAATTTTGGTGGTCCAAGAGCTTCCAGTGGGGAGGAATGATCCAGGGGACCAAAAGTACGCTAAAAAATAAAATCGCTAAAAATACCCTGACACTAATGCCAAATAGTAGATATCATTGTTTTAATTACAATGACGGTTGAATCACCTCAATCCGACATCGTATGAGGAAGTTATCGCATTCTAATTTTTTTGAAAAATAGTAAAAACGTCAACTTATCGATTTGACTAGGTAGTGTATGGATGCCACATGGCAATCCATACGCTAAAGTGGTGTTGATGTTAATAGGGTGACTGTGCAGTAAAGAGATAATCATGATAGGACACGTGACTCGGTTGTACAAAGTAAGTTGACACAATTTGATTAGTTAGTGGTGATTACTTCCAGGCCAATCACGGAATGACATGTTGCCCAATCACAGGGTGCCACGTGGCACTCTGTATGATGAAAAAAATTGATTATGGACTAGATGAACCTTCGTGGGATTAGACCATATGAACTCACAATACATAATGGAATTCCCTACCTCTAAGCCATGTGTTGGTTCTTGTTAATACATGGTGGGTGGGTTATTAATAAAGTGATGTGTTGGTGTCGTTGGGTGGAGGGTCAGGCCAACAGGCTTGCCTAACTGGCCCAACCCCAAGTCGTATGTTGTAACATGACCTTGAATAAAGGAGGGAGGGGAGAGGTGTGAGGCCCTAGCCCTAGGTTCTGTTGATACCACATAACCAATGACGAAAACTTTGGAGGGGTGGGCTCGTGGCACCCTTCCCGCACCCAACCCATAGTCCTATTCAATATCACGCGACCAAGTGCAAGTTCAGTGGGGCGCGTGGCCCATGGGACAAGCCCCACAGTCACATTATATGCCACATGACCAACCAAAGGGCAATGAATAGGGGCGCAAGGCTTAACTAATGATCTGAAAAATTGCACCCAACATGGCAGCTTTCATGGCCAAACCTGCCATCTACAGTTGTGAAATTGTCACTTTTCAAGACTGCCAAAGACCATATTCACTGCCAATTTTGAAAGAGGGACAATTTTGCAGAACAATTAGTAGAGAAATGAAGAAGGAGGCCTAACTTGGCCATTTTTCAGCCTTTTTGAGCCAAGAAGAGCCTACACATGGGTATTTGGGTGGTTTGGACACAATAACAGTGTTATTTTTGCAATTTGAGCATTGTATTTTGATGTACTTTCATTTTTGAGCATATAATTTAAAGGACCAACATTGAAGGCTGGACCCAAAGATGTAGCCCAAGAGGGGTGAACTTCGTCATCAAATTGTTGTTTTGTGATGTTGCATGTTGTCTGTTTTTCACTATTAAAATATGAATAATTTGACTTAGTTGTGCTTTTGCATTATCGAACATTTTCCCATAAGACATAAACTAGCTTGCAAACTTTACAAACCTTTAATTTAATTTCATGTCACCAATAGTGGCTCCTTCTTGCTTCATTCAAGTGTATCCAACCATTGTGCTTGGATAAATTAAGCTTATAAAGGTATAATATACAATTCCCCTCCTTTTATTCTACTAAAGGTATGTAACTTTGCTACTCCAATTATGGGGATGTTCTCTCCTATCACTCCCTTTGCAAAAAAAAATCTCAATTCATTATTTGGTCTTATTTTTATAAGCACCTCCCCATTACTCTTTATTGGGCCACCCCCCTCCCCTCTCCCTCTAACTTCTCCCCTCACTTCCCTAACCTTCCTCTCAATCTCTCATTTCGTTGACCCTCCCTTTCCCATCCCATATTCTTACAACCTATGATCTTCCTCTACACTTCCTAAACCCTTTCCTCTTGAGCCTTTTATTCCACTTACCGTGGAGGATAGTGACTGGTTGGGGTCCTATGAATAGGAATTTCCATTATTTACAAGTTGAGGTAGGAAATTCTTCCTATCAAAAGCTATGAAGCAAGCTTCTTCTGAATTTCAAGAAGTGAAACAAAAATCTATATATGGGGCCCTTAGAGAAGAAAAAACCTTTAAGGTTCCAATATGAGATTCCTCTCTCTCAATTGCAAGGGCCTTTCCAACCCCACAAAATAATTGGATCTTTGAATATTAGTTTATCTCCACTCCCCACAAATTATCTTCTTCAGGAAGTCATGCTTGAAGCTGAAAATATTTTCGTCCCTTAAAAATTATATTTCCCTCTTGAATTTTCATTACATCGATGTGGATGGAAAGTCGGGTGGTATAATCATGGGATGGGATGAAAGGTTCATACTCCGTACTAATGCATGGGAAACCCATCCATGTTTGTCCACTAATATTTGTCTATGTGATGTATACTTCTATTGATGGTGATGGACTGCCAACATGTCAAGGGATCTCCATGTTAAGAAGTCCCAACTAGATCTCAGACCATTTGGAGTAGGAGTCCCAATAATGGATAGTAAAGCTATGCCTTGACTGCGGAAGTGTGCAAAGGTAAGTGTGATATCTTTGTTGCAAGCAAGTGTGTGACCTTGCAGCGAGTCAAATGAGATGAATGGGGCTTCTAACACGTGGAGGGGGAAAGGAAGTGTATCCCTTAGAAGCCTGTAATAGTATGTAACCTGAAAGGAACACACAAACTGAATGACATCACAAGATGGAAAGAAGAATAGTCCAAAATCCAATGTGATGGGTTAAACCAACAACATGACTTCAAGAAGATTCTTACAATTGTATACAAAATAGTTCATACACCAATGCATAAGTTAAACAACATACATTGTTGTTGGTAACGAGATCCCCCAAGGATAGTTTTGGGGCTAAAAGCCCATGTTTTGGGTCGAATTTTGTAATAAAGTTATAAAGTCTCCACATTTTGTGGTCACAGAGTGTGAAGGTGTCATGAGTAATGAAGGGTTGTTTACCCTTATTTTTGTAAAGTAAAGTCAGTTGTAAATATCTACCCATGGTCCACGAACCATGGGATTGTATAAAAAGAGCTAAGTAAGTAAGCTCTAAGTAGAGATAGGTTTCATAAGTTGAAGTATGAAGTCTTGAGCGATAAGGAGAGAAGTATAAGTTTCAGGTATTAGTGTAGGTAGAGGCTCTACAGCTGAGTGCACAGAGGCCTAGGGTAGAAGTCCACAACTGAGTGCATGGACCCCTATGTTGTGTGCGCAGAGCGGATAGAGTTTGTAACCATCTGAAGATATCAATAAAGAGAAGAATTATACATATTCTGTGTCTTTGTTTCCTATTAATGCATCTTGTCAACTATGTATGAATTTCATTTACAATGCTTATGTGATGCATGAATGTATGTAATTTTGTTGGTTAATTGAACGCAAGTAAGAATATTTGATTACATAGTGCTAACTATGATTGTTTAATAAGATAAGTAATACACTTAAGCAAGTTTGGGAATCTGCATAGCCCACTACCCTAGCAGTGCAAAAGCACCTGAACCATAGGTTAAGGCTGCACGAAGACCAATCGCACCCCTTCGCAAAGGTACCGAAGGGAAGAGTAAAGTGCTAGAAAGACAGAGCCCTAGAACTCTACGAACTGTGCAAAGGCATGAATAGAAGGAATAAACTGACATCACAACCATCTCAAGGTGTGGAAACTTGTTTCCAGCATCCCTCCATACTGCTTTGGGTGAGACTTCGGTCAGCGTTCCACGGGCTGACGCCAAAAGGGCCAGTGGCGTAGGAATTTCTTTGGCTAACCAACGTTGGACCTAGGTCAGACCCCACAAATCCAACAAATGGTTCCATTTCTGAGATCGGAATTTGCATAAGAGGTGTGATGTCATATCACTGGAATCCAACTAAGAAATAAATCAGAGACAGGTTGTATAGGAAGACCCACGAATTTGTAGCATGGGTGAATAAGAACTCGTGACTGACAAAGGAACAGTGGTTGGACTGGTACCTATATACATAAATACATGAGATCTTTTTCTGTTCCTTTCCAATTGAGCTATACAAGTGGATCGCGAAGCTAGTAGATAGCCAAGGAAGGTGGAGACTTGACGATCCTATTGTTTGGACTCCAGAGTTAGTACAAAGATTGGAGTCCTCTGAGGATAATATCACCTTGTGATGTCGATCATTGGCACGATCACATCATAGGAAGAATTGTGACTGAATTCATCGTCGACACCTTAGTTTAGCTATAGCAAGGCGGAGTGGTGCTTTTTCAAGGGACCACGAGGTAAGTACTTGAAATCTTTGAATACCTGGATTAAGATGTTATTGTGTGAAAAATGGGTTATGCAGCTACCTTGATGTTTGGAGCTACATGAAGCGGAAAAGCTTATAGGAAAAAAGGAAGAAAGGGTCTTGAATATAGTCCATTGATTTCACTTCCATTGGGTGATGAAGAGGGAGTAATGCAGACTTCTCTACAAAGTGCTATTTAGTTAATAAGACAAGGATTCCTGTGACTGCCACCTCCACCCACACCACCTCCAACTTCACGACCATCACCTGCGACTTCACCGATACCACCTCCACCTCTACTGCAGTTCAGCATGGCAAATTCAATGAAGCTGCCTTTGTTTAAAGGCTTGGGAAATGAGGACCCGGACCAGTTCTAGTTCGTTGTGAAAGATGTATGGGAAGCTCAAGGCATTACAGATGATCACATGAAGAAGGAGACACTGGTCAGTGCTCTGCAGGATCATGTGCTAACTTCATACATCAAATACTCTAATGATAACCCAAATGCTAGGGTGGCAGACATAGAAGCCACGCTAAATAAAGAATTCATTATGCCTAAATCTGAGGCATAGTCTATTGTGGGGTTCAAGGAAATTGTGATGAAACTAGGCAAGATACCTTTGGAATTAGATCAAAGGTTGAAGTGTAAAATCCGCAAAGCTAACATGAATTTTATAGACGGACAACACCGCGAGTGGTTCGTGGCTTTGCTCCTACCACACCTAAGGGTTGTGTTGTCACAATAGAAGATAACAAATCAAACAGAGGCCTTGGAGATTGTGATGAGACCACATGAAACACCAATGTAGGATCTAAATTTGGGGGTTCAGAAAATCCATGCGTAGTTGAAAAATATTTCCCTTGAGATGCAAAGTTTGAAGTAGGATAGAACAGTTCGGCTAGAACTTCACGAAGAGGTATGGTGCCTGAAATGCAAGGGTCTGGGGCATGATGAAGACCATTGCCCTGTATTTGCGAACTACATTGCAGGAGGGGAACTAATGCCTTTAAGGCTGGAAGCTCAAGCAGGACCAAGCGCGGGACCTACACTGTGGTGTGCTATATGTCAGGTAGCAAGAAAACATGCCACAGATAACTGTCATTTGCTGCAGAAGTTTGTACAGACACTAAAGCAACTGTTCTGCAACTTTTGTAGGTCAATAGGGCATGATCAGTGCAACTGCAGAAGCTACCAACTAATGATGGATAGAACACATGCCTATAGGGTTCAGGAAGAAATGTGGCCCCCTGACCAGAATGTGGGGATGGC
The DNA here is from genome assembly GCA_000404065.3 of Pinus taeda. NCBI lineage: Eukaryota > Viridiplantae > Streptophyta > Pinopsida > Pinales > Pinaceae > Pinus > Pinus taeda. The sequence continues at coordinate 133,082 of APFE031261491.1, forward strand.
GCGAACAAGCTTTCAGGGGCACGGATGAGGCCGAAGTGAAGGAGGACCTCGCAGAGGTCGGGGACAACTAATCTATTACAATTACAGATGACCAAGATACTATGCCCATGTTTTTATTAACCCAATGTGCCCGTCGTGCAAGTATTGCACTCTACTTGATCATGAGATGGAGGGCTATCCTACACTGATAGCAAGGATACACGACAAAGGGGCACTACCACTATTGGGCTAATTTATTGACTAAATTAACACAAGTATTTAACTATCAATCCGGGTTTGTAAAACTTGGAGGCAAATCCACTGTATATGGACATTAGATATAATCAAGTTTAGAATATAAAATTTGAAGATCTAAAGAAGTACATATTACAAAATATAAACCTATTTTAACAATTTCTAATTCATTTATGTAATATATGAGGGAAGAGGCTCCTAACTTAGGAGAACCAGGTTGTCCTTCCCTACAATACTACTTTCATGAAGATAAATCTAAGAGCACTAATTAACAATGTCTTATGATGCAGAAGACATAAAAGAAGAGGCTCCTAACTAAGGAGGTCCAGATTGTCCTTCTTCACAATCCTACTATATCACAATCACCATTGCTTCAAACCAGAAATGTAGAAATAACTTCAAATGAGAAATGGAGAATGAAATTCAGTTTTAGTTCAAGATCGAATAGAAGGGGAATTTAACTTAAATTCCTTTGTGTCCCTTCATATGTAGATTAGAATTAAACAAATATTCATTCAGCAATCATCACACATCTAAATACATTTGAAACAAAAACTAGTCTATGAAAACTATGAAAATTGAACCAAGAAGTGTACTTAGCTTGGTGTGGGGGCCCTCCACCCTTGCCTTGCACTCTTCAAGAAATCTCAGCTACAGCAACTTCAGTAAATCAACCAAGCATGAACAACAAAATGGAATGAAACAAGTTCTTCAAATTAGCTCCCAACTCCCATTATACAAAAGTTACATATAAATTCCATTACAAAAGCCATCAAAGTCTTGGCTTTAAATAGAGGTTTAATGAAACAAACTGATCTATATTATCTCTAACACTCATATCTACTCATATGCACCTATCTAAGTCGAACTCATCCAATTCATCTCAAGAAATATGGTCAATCCCATAAAATCTCAAAACTGCCTTATTTCCTAGGGATTTTCTGGTGACTAGTCATGTTTGACCAGCCTTGACTGGGCCTAATAAAGCTTGTTCTGGCCAAACCAAGTGGAGTTAGCTTAGTCCTCGTTCCCAAGCTGTTCATCCGTGCATCAAACTCAAGCCCAAGTGTCCTACAAACATGTCATCCACATAGCTATTACGACAATTTCTGATTCAGTCCAAAATTGCACTTGAAACTCAATTTTCATAAAAACTTCTAGAAATTGCAAAATTAAAATTAAACACCTGAGTATGCATAAAATACATCAAAATGAGATGGATGTGATTGAAAATGGATGGAAAATATAAGGATTAAGTAGGTTTCCTTGAGCAAAAATGGACCAAAACTGAGGGCCAACATCTCCCCCTTGCTGATCTTCAAGCATGTCCTCATGCTTGTCTTTGTCTCATTGATCTTCTGCCTATGTATGATGACCTCCCTTGCTATTCTACCAATGGATCTGTCCCTTGAATATGAAGCTTTCTCTTGAGCTACCTGTAAAAGGATATCTATGCTTTCAAGTACTTCTTCTCTTTTCTTGTGGATGACATTCTTTACCAATATATCATTCTGGATGAGCAGCTTCAGACGACAAATAAAACTTGAATTTTGCAATACATTCCAACATAGGATTGATGTCCCTCTCAGATAATTTTTTTTACTTAAAGCATCCAATATCCAATTGCCCTTACATCTCATTAAAAGAAGCAAAATTTTTATGTATAGGCATTCACTTTCAATTTTAGCCACTCGTTTACCCATGCAATCTGCAAAATAGGGGTTGAAAGAACCATAAAAATATCCGAAACAGAAATGAATTTGAGAAAAATGCCTAAATGGAGCTTGACTAGGCTCGTTCTGAAGAAAACCCATGTTTTCATTTTTCAAACTTCAGTTTATTTTGCTCAGAAAAAGCAACGAAAAATAGTGGCCTTTCAAAAATTGAAATACATTTCTGGAACTGGTTAAAATCCCATGATCATCAATTTGAAATCAAGGTCTCCCTTCAAATGCTTCTTCAATATCCTGCTTACCTCTTGCTTATGCTCTCTAAACCAGGATTCCAATAGCATAATTTTTTTATTTTTTATTTTTAAACCAAGCTACTTTTATTTATGGGCATTTTTTATATACATCATAAACTGAGACAAGCTTACAATTTATACCATTGGAATATAAATACCAAACTCTAAAAGCAGTTTTTTCTTTTGTTACACACAAACCTTGCTATGCTATCGGTAAAACTCAAATGAAACACAAATAGTCATATCGATGATGAAAGAACTTTATGAGGCCTTACTACCAATGTCCAAAGATTTTCTTTATAAAAACCATTGTTGGCATCGAATTCTACGTTGCCAAAGCCTGGATCCGCTTCGAAGCCTTTACGATTACGAGAAGCGGTGCCATAGGCACTACCATAACTTGAAAGATCGGCGCCTTTGCTTTCAGAATGTGCACCATAGCCCGACTTGCCCAAACCATAAGATTGACTGCGGTATCCATAACCATTATTGTTTACCTGGCCTTGGTAGGAATCGTAGCCGTTACTCGAACCGGCTCTGTAAGCATTATTAACACCACTCTTGGTGTATCTTTCTCCATACCCGGTAGTCTTTGATCCACCACGGGGTTCTCGAAAGCAGCCTCGTCGTTGAATAATTTTCTCTCTCTTGCCTCCATGTTGCAAACAAACAGACTCAATACAAGCACATTTAGGCACAAAACTTTAACGCTGAACTCCATTATTGATTCTATCTTCAATATTAAATCACTCAGAACTAGATTAGCTCTTAAGAAGACAATGTGGTTGAAATGCCACATTGTTTTGCATGATTCTCGTGCTTTACTCAGTGCCTACACCTACGAACAAATCTTGTTACATAACCGTTCACTTCATTAATGCACAACTGTTATCTAATCCTTATATTATTGTCTTCTGGAATCAAGGTGTAGTTTCAGTGTTGACCTAGCTAATGGCGAACCCTGAGGACTGTTTAATAGCGCGCCACATTCTTGTAGACTCGTTTTACGCTGACTGGTGGCAAGAACATGCATATTAACAGTTAAATGACAGGTAGTTTAAAATCCCGACTCAGCGTGGTAAGCAAATCGAATCCCATTCTTACCTGAACTTTCCTGAGATTCGGGGCAACCCACTGGCACTATTTACCTACTTATTTCTCCACGGACTCAGCATGCTATTTTTATCCTCCGCTGTCAAAACGTTTTGCTTCTCGCTTCTATCGTCTTTTCTGATCCTCAAACGGCTGTGATGGGAACAAATTTATGGTTCTGAGCATAAATAGTGGCAGAGCTCTTAATACGCACAGGGTTGTGAGCATCAAAAGTTTTGCTTCTCTGTTAATACGCACATGGTTTTTCTGCTTGTTCAAAACATTTTGACATTTTCACTGTTTTGTCCATTATGCCGTGTATAGTCTCCATTTGACTGCTGAATAGAATTGTTTATACTGTGTGGTCGCCACCATCCGGTTTATTATTTGCATTCACCTTTGAACCCATCCTTCTATTCTGTCAAAAAAAATGTATTTAGCAACCAGAAAAATAGTTCTGAGAGGCGCAAAAGATTTGTTCTCAATTGCTTGACTGTTTCCAAATATTATTGGCTAATTGTCAGTTCTTTTGACTAGTCTCACCTTATCGTTTCATTGATATGCTGTGACTCTCTCCATCGTATTTCAATGCATTACCATAACAATATTACACCATCGTATTATCACATTGCCAATAGTATTATTTTTTATGCGCCATACTATGAAGTCATATTATATCCTCCCGCCTAATATCATTTCCATGTTCGCCACTTTTGTTATGTGCACAAAAGTGTTATATTTCATACATTTCCTTTGTTTTATGCAAATGTTTCAGCGCACATATATTTCCTTATGAAATATTGCCTCATATATATTTTTCACATATATTTTCTTATGAACTTTTGCCTTTGCGCATGTATTAGAAATACTTCCCAGATTGCTCATAATGTAAAATTGTGTACACATGTATTGCCATTATATCGTTTCTCATTTGCTATGATGACTTCACCTTATTGCATCTAAACAAACGTTATGCCATATCTTTATGTGCTATGATAAGGTTTAATTGTGTTGATTTGTATTCTTTACAATATGCACATCTCTTATATCTCCTATATTGTTTTAATATCGTTTTAATTTTAAAATGACCATTTAGGTCATGTTTAAAATTACTTCCATGATGCTAATTGCTTGGTTTGTTTATGCAGGTTTCTAATTTTTAAATCCTCACTTTGATCCTTTTTGCTTTATGGAAAAATACTTAGGGTTATGGTTATGAAATGAATATGGAATATATGAAGGGAATGTAGGATGCACATAGGGAAATGTAGAATGTTTTTAAGGTTATGGAATGTTAAATATGTACATATGTACATTGGATTAGGTATAGGGTAAATGTAAATGTAGAATATAGGATAATGGGCATAAAAGAATGAATATAGGATGAAGGTAAATGTAATGAATATAAAATATGCATTCAGGGATTAACTCAATTTTAACATAGTCTAAAAATTTATACAAAAATGTGAATTTACAAGAGCAAAATTTTGTACTTACTATTCTTGTACTTCCCTGTACTATTGGATGAATGTTGTTGTTCTTTAACAATATTGAATGAAGTTGTCATTGTTGAATATCATATATAAATAGAAACATAGAGCTTATTTATGCTTCATGTTCTAGCATCCTCCATTGATTCTGGTCCATTGATTGTTGATGTTGTTCAGGTCCCTCTGTAATTGATTCATGATAACTTAGGTCCCTTTTGTCATGTACATTTTTATCCAATATATACATGTTTTTGCTAACATTTCAGGTCCCTCTGCAATTGATTTCAAAAATATTTCAGGTCCCAACTGCCAACAATACAGGTTCCATCGTCAATTCAGCTGCACAACTAAGTATCCTTTTGCGAACCTTCCCCCCTTGCTGATGGGAAGACTTGTCCTCAAGTCTTGTTTATTCTGGAAGATGATTCCTCCAAACTTAAACTGAAGAAATGGTAAAACAAAATAGAGAATTCATATTGGCCAAACGTGTTGGTTTTCCGATATGAATTCGAGTTTGTATTGTGCCACTTTCGTGGATTTTCACAACCAAAATCCTTCATTAATTTTGACCTTTTTCTATTTTTTTTTCCTTTTATAGATTGATGTGGGGTGTAATGGAGTTGGGAAGTATGAAAAGCTTATTGAAATAGTTTATATCGAAGTCATGATATAGTAGTAAATCTGGACTTCAACATGCATGGTCGTGGAGCTTAACATATAGTATGGATGATGAACAATATGAATTCAAACCATGAAAAAATGATGATGATCAAATCATGAACAATACGAATTCAATATGAAAGGCTTCTTTCGAAATTGATGTGACTTGTCATGGTACTGAACTTGACTGCTTCTTCTGATGATTATCTTCATGTCTTTTTGCTTTGATCTTGATCATGTTGTAGGGTTTGTTGGTGTTGTTGGTCAACATAGAAGAGCAAGCTTCAAGAGTTTGAGTTTCATTGAATGAACTCAACATCATGTGAATTTTCAGTTTGCTTTGACTTGAACATTTGTATTCATATTCTGGAATATGAATTTGACTTTGAAAATTACTTCATCCATGGAGTTCACTCCTTCATTCTTCTTATGACCTGCAAAAACATAACACATGGCTACAATACAACATTAGATGATGGAGGAAGAGAGGTGTACAGTATCTATTATTCCAATAAACATGTAAATCATTACAATAATTTCTTAGAAAACAAGTCCAAATATGATAGACAAACATAATGCATTTATTTACCCCTTTGAGGAATGGCGGCCAGCCTAGACCTCCTAGCGGTATTTTGTTTACAAAATATTTGTTTGATATCCTATTAGAGTGATTCCAAAGCCAAGTTGAAGTAAATACATATGGCTACCTCCAATATAAACAATTTTTCAAAATGATTTAAAATGATATGGTAAAAAGTATAAGGAGTGCCAGGTTTGATAGAGCTGCTTGTTAATTTTTAACTAGACCAATATTCATTGTTTGAAGCGTAACTTCTTCGATAAAGATCAGATAAATGTGATTCTACTTTGATATTAAATTATATTAATTTTTTGTTTCCAGTAGAAACAGTTTTTAAAAATTCTTAGGCTTGATATCACAAAATTGGTGATGAACAGACCTAGGAGGTAGAGTTTTACTATACTGTTTTGAAAACATGCAGTCACTAAATGTGGCATAACGTTTTCATTTCACCTCCAAATGGGATGATTCAAATTGTGTCTTAAACTAGACTTGAATATATATCTCCCATATAAACAAGTTTTGAAAATAAGATGATTTTGTATGTCAAATATGCCAATGAACAGTCAAGACCTAGAATTGTCACCATGCAGATTTTTTGACAAGAAGTTAGTATTTCAAGAATAACTTTTTCATATGATACCTGATTGAAGTGATTAAAATTGATTTGGAACGCATATTCTGAGGGATATATTACCTATGAATTTCAAATAAAAATGTTCCCATTAGACACCTCAAATATAGGTTGTACTAACGATGTCCTTAACATTTCACTTGAGACCTAGTTTTGATTTTGATCACATTTTTATTTGTGATATAAATTGAGAACTTCAAAATGGATTCCAAAAATAGATTTCAAGAGATATGTGAAAAACATAATTTCATAATGATCCTATATGGTTACCCAAAATAGGCTTGTTCTTACTGCATTTTGCCATGTAGTCCTTTCAAATGAATATTGAACAATGATTTGAAGAAATTGTTTGAAACAAATTTATTATGGAAGTTTTATTGTGAATTCATTTGACTTGTTTATTTATTCTATTATATCCTATTCTATTTAAAAAAAAACAATTCATTCTCTCAAGTATAAGAGAATTTCCAGTGCATCCATTTTCGTAACAAGATCATAAGTAAACTCATATCCAAATTTGAAAAATATACTTCAATGAAATTTTGGACATTAAAATTTATTTGATCATAAAGATTTGATGAGAAAGAATGTTGAAGAATGGAGTAGTGTTCTAACCTATTCTTTAACATCATCTTTTTGATCTTGTCATTGAAAATGGATTTTGTAGTTATTTTTTTTTATTTATGTTTTTATTGGGGGGTTTGTTTTGGAAACCTAATTTTAGGATCTCTATTCTAGGCATAAAGAAACATAACTAAGAGAAATGTATACTAGCTAAACTTTTATTGTTTTTGTTTAACTTCTATTTGACTATGCTGATAATTACCTCCCCGGGAATGACGCCAAAATGTTGGGTTAATTTATTGACTAAATTAACAAAAGTCTTTAATTATCAATCCGGGTTTGTAAAACTTGGAGGCAAATCCACTGTATATGGACATCAGATATAATCATGTTTAGAAGATAAAATTTGCAAATTAAAGAAGTGCATATTACAAATATAGCCTACATTAACAATTTCTACTTCATTTATGTAATATATGAGGGAAGAGGCTCCTAACTTAGGAGAACCAGGTTGTCCTTCCCCACAATACTACTTTCATGAAGATAAATCTAAGAGCACTAATTAACAATGGCTTATGATGCAGAAGATGTAGAAGAAGAGGCTCCTAACTAAGGAGGTCCAGATTGTCCTTCTTCACAATCCAACTATATCACAATCACCATTGCTTCAAACCAAAAATGCAGAAATAACTTCAAATGAGAAATGAAGAATGAAATTCAGTTTTAGTTCAAGATTCAATACAAGGGGAATTTAACTTAAATTCCTTTGTGTCCCTTCATATGTAGATTAGAATTAAACCAATATTGATTCAGAAATCATCACACATCTAAGTACATTTGAAACAAAAACTAGTCTATGAAAACTATGAAAATTGAACCAAGAAGTGTACTTAGCTTGGTGTGGGGTCCCTCCACCCTTGCCTTGCACACTTGAAGAAATATCAACTACAACAACTTTAGTAAATCAACCAAGCATGAACAACAAATTGGAATGAAACAAGTTCTTCAAATTAGCACCCAACTCAAATTATACAAAAGTTACATACAAATTCAATTACAAAAGCCATCAAATTCTTGGCTTTAAATAGAGGTTTAATGAAACAAACTGATCTATATTATCTCTAACACTCATATCCACTCATATCCACCTATCTAAGTTGAACTCATCCAATTGATCTCAAAAAATATGGTCAATCCCATAAAATCTCAAAACTATCCTATTTCCTAGGGATTTTCTAGTGACTAGTCATGTTTAACTAGCCTTGACCGAGCCTAAGAAAGCTTGTTTTGGTTGAACCAAGTGGAGTTAGCTTAGTCCTAGTTCCCAAGTTATCCATCCATGCATCAAAATCGAGCGCAAGTGTCCTGCAAACATGTCATCCACATAGCTATTACGGGAATTTCTGATTAAGTCCAAAATTGCATTTGAAACTCAATTTTCATAAAAACTTCTAGAAATTGCAAAATTAAAATTAAACACGTGAATATGCATAAAATACATCAAAATGAGATGGATGTGATGGAAAATGGATGGAAAATATAAGGATTAAGTAGGTTTCCATAAGAAAAAATAGACCAAAACTGAGGGCCAACAGAGTGAGTGCCCTGCCTGGCCCTCCAAGCCCCCATTCCATAAAGCTCCGGTTGGGTAGATGGTTGCGCGATGTGCACTCATACCCTTCATTGTTGATGGATGACTGCTTTTCACCAACGAGGCTTCATGTTATAGACATATTTGGGCACTTAAACCCGAAACTTATATGTTCATAAACTAGGGCTCATAAACCCCTAAAAGTGTTGTTTCATAGCCTAAAAGAACATGGTCATCTGATTACATCATTCCCCAAAAGTTCCACCTGAAAAACCATCCAAAAATGGCATAAACTAAGCCATACTAACTGCTACATTGGCCAGGCGCGATGCATATTGAGTGGTACACTGCTCAGGTGAGATGCATACTGATGAGGCCTTCTATAGGGTGTGATGGGTAAGGATTGACAAATGTCTGAGAAAGTTTGCTAAGTGGATGCCCTGGGATCTTCTAGAAACTTGCCCTATGACACTTGCCTCTTTGAATTTGCCCAGGGATGAATAAGAGATCCAAGAAATCTCCAAGTGGAACGAAATGCAATAAGTGGAATAACACTAATCAAAACCCCAGAGATGATTCACACCCTTGCACACATCTATAAATGGATCCCTCATCTAAGAGATCTAGAGGCTAGAATTTTGTGAATTGTAAGGAAGTGCTGATAGTTTATATTTGAGAAAAGAGCATTGTATTGTTGGTGTGATCTTGCTATTTCATGAGGTGAAGACGGATTGAAGCTGGGAAGATGATGCTGGATTAGACAACTAGGTTGTAATTCTCCTTTATATTTAATAAAGTTCTTCAAGTTTTCTTCGATATAATTGTGCACTTGTGAATGTTATCATTTGTGAATGCTATTATATGTTCATTATATATCTAATTCTGTAATGCTTATGTTATAATAGATCAAGATGCTTTGACAGTTCATTGTTACTATGTTTCTATTGGTACTCTCCAAGCGGGATAAGTATGGAGAGGAGTTGCAAGCTCTATCAAGGGGGAGAGAGATAAAGCAAGGGATTAAATGGAAGATCTAGGTTGGTTCCATTATCTTTCTCCTATCTATTATACATAGAAGAAATCGTGAATTGCTTTAAAGTGTTTCTTATAGGGTAGCTGCCAAACCTAGAGGGCTAGTCGTTCAAGAAGACACTATTTTTCCCAGAAACAAATTGGCGACTCCACTGGGAATCGAATAGATGTTTGTTTGTTGTGATTGTTTGTTTTATAAACTATAGAAAAAGCCTAAAGTCAACCAGGTAGCCTTCGAACTACTCTTTCTTTGCAATTGCATAGTAGATGAATGCTGCTTCAGTCAATATTTGGTTAATTTTATGAATTAACCATTTGAATTAAGAATTCTAGATGCCCTTTTGGTAGCTCAATAACCTCTCAAGGCATTCCTCTATACTTTTCTCTTTACTGTCCATCATGGCTCAGCTTAACTCATTGAAAACAGCTACACATTTAAGCCAAAACCCACTTCAGTTGCACTCCCTGGCCCATCACACTGTCTGTCACTGTAAACCAGTATGCATCACACTTCTGGAGTGTAGTAGGTGCAATGCATCCCTGTTTCTGTGAAGCCCAGGTGCGATGACTGTCTGAACCTATTTCCATTCTAGAAATTGGGGGGTTTTGTCCTTGTTTTCAGTTCTGTTTAGTTGTTGTTTCTACTTATGTACAGTGCCTCATTACTAAAACTTCCTTGCATCACATAGATCAGCCTCCATTTGATTAGGATTAGTAAATGTTTTTATGTATTTGTTCATCATTTACAATCCTTTGTCAAAAATTTTCTTAAATCGATTTGTCGCTTTGGTACAAAGAGTGTCATAACTGTCGTTTTGTGTCGAAAAGAGAAGTGTCATGGATTATTCCTTCCCTGGATAGTCGATTGAACTTTTCGTCATGTATTTGGTTTGATTTGTTGATATTCGAAGTGTCAAAAGCATATTTTTTATTCAAAATTGAAAAGTTTCGTTTAGTCTTCCTTTCTCTTTTGAAGAAAAATTTGTCGAAAATGTCATTTTGAAAGAAACATTTCAGATCTTTGTTGCATTTAGTTTTCTTTTTGACATTTTTTACATTAAGGAGAATGAAAAACAAATACATGCATTTGCATTTGCATTTATTTTGTGGCAGAAAAATGATTTAGGAATATGCACTAGTGTGTGTTTTTTGCTCTTTGTTTGAAAGAATTGAAATCTTCTTTCCCTAGGGGCTAGGATTTTCATTGCTCTAAATAAACAATGATTGTTTATGATTGTAGATTGCATTTCAGGAATTTCAAATGAACATCACGTGGTGAACCATTGAAAGGAAAACTTTAAACAAGATCAAATCTAAACAAATCTCAATGAACCTAACGACACTTTGGATCCTAACGCAACACATCTAGAAGTCTAGGCTAGAGATGTGTTCTGTCGTCGTAAAAAATAGCGACTATCACTTTCATCGAAGGTTGGGTGATTCCTCCTCCTTGATACGACAAGTGCTAGCATGGATTTGAGCTCCCTATACCATCGCGTATATATTGGGAGACCATAATAGGCTTATATCCTTTATCCATAGGAAGTTGAGTCTGCCGCCTTATTGATCACAATGCACTGAGCACAGCATTCGAGAAGATTGACTGCCATACATAAGTCCTTGGTAATTTTTCTTTAGTTTATCACCAATGTGTATATTGCAGTTTTGTGATTGGTTTGGTAATCCCTCTATCTAGATTCTCCAGAGTAGTCATTTTTGTTCCTTTTCGACTCTTTAAAAGAAAAGGTCCATCTGAGCACTTGTCACTTCAGGCTCATTAAAAAAATTGAAGGAGACTAGAGTCATCTTTAAATTTCTCTTGACTCTTAAAAATTGAAAAAGAAAAGTTGTGTCAAAGTGTTATTAAAAACAATTGAATTCAGAATAACATATTTTTTCCCTTAATTTTGAGTTGATCAAGTAATCCACAATCATGGAAGAAATTCAATCAAAACCCTGTCATTCATGGAGACTAGTGATTCAACCGTCTTTGATTCTAAAGAAGAAGCCATTTAGAGAAAAACAGTCTCGTTTAACTAAGTCCAATTCATTTGGTTTATTTGAAAATTTTGTTTTAACATCGTCAGAGACTACAGTTACTCAGATCATTTCTGGTACATTTGCCTTCTGAGAGGAAGTTCTGCAGTTACAAGAAGACATTAGAACTGATCCTAGTGTAATGGTAGACACTACTATACCTGAAACAACTCTATCTAGAGTTGATCCAAAGACTGAAGTTCACTTACCTGAAAATCTGGATGTTGAGTTTCAGAATTCAGAAGGTGTCGCCCCTCCAGTATCTATCACTATAGAAGCTAGACCTTCTTCGGCTCTAGAAATATTTTACGGACCTGACAGTCTACCTCTTCCACCTAGTTTGATTGCTATAGAAGAGATAGTAGAGGATCCTCCATCCAGTACCCTGTTACATTTTGGAACTGGGATTCATTTGTATCCTTCTACTCATGAGTTTGGTTCTTTTAATCATCCTCCACCGCAAGTTCATGTCGAATCGCTAGGAAATATTTTGGATAGACTAAACATGTCTGAGAAACCACCAACATCTAGGACTGTGTCATCTGATACAGCTACGACAGAACTTCTTGCTGCCATTTCTACAATGTTTGCTGGTATACCATATGTTCCAGCTAGTTATCAATCACTAGCAGGAGTCCACTTAGAGGCTATTTCGGAAACATGGTCTGCTCCTATTTATTCATCCAGAGTCCCATATGGTATTTCTTATGTTGAAACTCAACAAATTGATCCTACATGCCAGTATCAATTTGGGCAGACTAGTCTTCAAAGACCGATATATCCTTTGATAACTGGACTGCCACCATATGGAGGGCAATATGATTTTTCATTGTTCCCTCATGGGCAACAACCATATGAGAGTTTACAACAAAATTCAGGTCAAACTGGAATTACATCCATTGGTTGGGTACCAATACTACGACAACAACCAAGGGTTGTATATTCAATGCAACCGATCCAACCTGTGTCAAATATTCCCACCACACCTGCTATTGTGACTATGTCGCAAGTACAAGCACTACCTGTCGTGTCTCAACCTCAAGTCTCTCAGGTTGCAATACAGCAGCCTCTTGTCTCTACGGCTCAATCACAACCTCAGGTTAGTACTTCCTTACCTAGAATGACTCAGGCTCAAACATGTATTATCACTCCGCATCTTGGTCAGTCTTCCAGTATTGGGCAACAACAAATGGTCCAACAACTATGGTTGGTACAATACCAACAACCGCAATTCCGCCAAACCCAACCTCAATTTGGGCTCAGTCAATATCAAACCTACTGAGGACCTGAGCAACAAGGCTTTGTAGGTAATGGACAACCACATTTTCAAAACGGTTATCAACAACCACACTATACTAGTTATGTCCAACAACCTTATCAAAGTTACCAACATCAAATACATTATGCTAGTATACAAAGACCTATTGCTCAGGCAATTCCATCTTATCTTGGATATGCTTCACGTAAGCTGAATCAACAGTTTCCTTTTGTAGCAACTCTAGAATTTCCAGATTTCAACCGGCTGACGAATGATCCAATTGCATATGCCCCTTGGTGGCCAGCGATTCCTCATAAACTTCCCTCCGATATTCCTAAATTCAATGGAAATCTAGTTGAAGATCCATAGAATCACGTAATGGATTTTCATTTGTGGTGCTCATCTGACACCCTGAATGATGATTCGATTAGGCTTCACCTTTTTCACAGAACACTCACTAGTCCAAGAGTGAAATGGTATATTGAATTGCCTAGAGCTTCCTTTGATAACTTCAGTGCCCTTGCCACTACTTTTCTAACCCACTTTCACTTACCCATTAGGTACGAAATGGGAACAGAACACAGCCACTCACATATATGATCATATTCATGAGTGGTGACGTCGTTGTCTAATGGTAAAGACGCATGTGCCTGATTAGCTTTTAGATGAGTGGTTTATTAAGTCCTTATTTCCATCTATCATTAAGGACATGGAAAAAGGAGGATTTGTCACTAAAGAGAAAGTCATTTCTCATGCCCAATATTTAGATTTTATCTATACTCAGTCCGACACACTCTACGACAAAATTCCTGATGCTCCAAGACTAGAATTTTCCATTCCACCTCCTCCTAAATTGAATAGGGATTCTCATGCCGGTGATGGCATGATCAATGCCTCAAGCACGCAAACCGCAAAGGCTCCATCTAGTAAAGCTCTTATTGTTTCTAGTTAGAATGCAAATGAAAAACCTCTTGTCTTGGAGAATAATTTCGTGTGATCTGACAAGGGAAAGAATCCAAAGCAACTAGGGGGCAAGAAAGAAAGGGAAAAATAATAAGAAGAAATAGGAGAATTCAACTCCTGAACAATCTTCTGAGAACCCTATTGGGCCAAATAAACCTCCTCGTTTTCCATGTTACATATGTAATGAGGAGCATTATACAAGAGATTGTCCACATCGAGCTTAGGTTGCGAAATTTTTAAAGACTTCAAGTACCTTAGCAGTGTTAACTGATTTCTTTCCAAACACAAAAACTAATCTAGTTGTTATCGATCATGATTCCACATCCCAAGTGCTTATGCTATCCATCTCAAAACAAAAAAATGATGCTTTGATATCAACAAGGAATGAAGATTATGGGAATCCATCATCGTCAAACAACCAGGCTATAGATCAACCTAGTAGTTCGATGGCAACTTCGTCAGAAGTTGTTCCACCCATTATTCCTCGATTAACTATAAAGCCACCAAAGTGAGTCATACTTAAATCGACATTTAATCCTCATGCTCGAGATGCATAGAATTATAATTTAGTGGAGGATCTAGCTCAATCACCATCTGCTATGTTGACACTTGAGGTACTGCAAAATCACCCCTCCCAAAAGAAGGCTTTGTTATTAGCAATAGGTGTGATTGGTCCAATAGATTCCAATCTTGTGGCCTTTAATCATAAAGGATATACACCTCAATTACTGGCCCAACTCGCTTTCCTTATACAAGGAAAAGTCCTCAATAAAATTGTTCATCCAACAATCATTGATGAGGGGGCATCCACCTCTATTATGTCAATGAGTTGTTAGAAAACTTTGGGTTCACCACCCTCGTCACGATCATCAACGACATTACAAGCATTCGATGGAAGAACATACACTCCATATGGGCTTTTAAGTAACTTGCAAGTTGAATTGGGGGGCAACACATAGAAACTGAAGTCAAGGTCATTGATGGAAACCTTGATTACAATATCTTACTGGAAAGGGCCTGGATTTATGCTATGGCTACCGTTGTGTCTACATACTTTAGAAATATTTCATTTCCCTTCCAAAGTGGAATTACAATCGTTGACTAAATAGGCTTTTTTCTTAACAGTTCACAAGCTATTGGAAGCATTCCATTGATCCATGGAAGTTCTCAATCGTTTCAAAATGTCAAAGTAAGTCTCCTGAAAGACTCATCCTTAATGGGAACTTTTTCCCTCCCGCCTCCATCTGGTCTTGTGGAAGTGGCCACAGTGGAAACTTGTCATATGATATGTTCTACATCATCTGAGATAAAGAAGAAATTTGACCATTGTCATAATGCGGATCATTGTGAGGTGTTGCCACTAAGCCCCATAGAATCTTTGTAGCAATCAATTTTTTGGGCCTGGGTGGCAAACCAAAATCAGCACTCAACGAGTGTTTTGATAGATAGGTCTTTAGAGTATGGTACCTCTTCTGATCCTTGGTCTCATATACATTCTAAAGAAGAAGAAATCATCCAATCAATGATGATAGGAGAGACGCCATGGGAATATTACCACCATCATTCCCACCTTCAAAATAACAATGAAGACTATTCAAATGAACCCAACTGAAAAGATAAGTTTCCCTGTAGGTTATGTGATTGGTCTGACACACCATTCACCTTTGTCTATTCTATGGATGAAGCCAAGGAAGTGTTTTGTCTTCTGGATGAAAACATCCTACCTAACCTCAGTAGTTTCCATATGGTTATAGGAGACTCTCCTTTTCATCATGCTAGGGGCATGCAAACCTTTTTCCCATTTTCAATTTTTAGTTTTGTCTTTTCTAGCTTTTTAGTTTTGCCTTTTCTAGCTTTTTAGTTATGTGATTTCTAGCTCGCGTAAAGAAATGAAACTAAAACCAAGCATAGTTCCCCTACGGTTCAAGCTCATTAAAAAATTAACCCACCTTCAGTAAATAACCTTTTTGATTTCCATGCTATTAGCCTTTTGAGCCTTGGCTGTTTAGCTCCCATCACCTCCATTCTTTTTGCCGATCATACGCTTCCACTTGGTTGTTTACCCTTTTGAGGAACATCTGCGATGAGTGGTCTTGTTAACCAACCTCTTCCCAGAAACCACCATGTTTTGAGAAGTTCCAAGCTTACCTAGAACCAATTTCTACCCTAGACACCACTCGTTCCTAAAAAACGAGTCTCCTATAAACCCTTTTCCAACTTGTTAAATATGAAAATATTGTTGATAAATTGGCCTTTCCAGCTCATTAAAGCGATTGGAAGTGCCATTCCTCCTGTATATTTTAATATTTTTTGGGCTTGAGGGATTGTATCCTGAAAAATTTCGAGCGGTTGTCTTTTTCGACTCGTTAAAGTGATCGGAAAAGTCATCCCTTTTGTATTATTTTATCCTTTTTTGGACTTAAGGGATTAATCTATGAAAAAGAACTTCTGGAGTTTCCTTTCCGTCCCTTTTCAAACTCTGTAAACATGAAAAGGATGGAGTTATCCTTGTCGTTAAGCTCGTTAAAATTATAGTGACAAACTTGTCTATTCTAGAAAAGAACGAGTTTCACTGTTGCTAGACTCATCAAAACATAGCGACAGGTTTGCCTGAAGGGAAAGTTATAAAATAAGCATATGTATCCTCCTCAATCTTGACAAAAATAAAGAGGAACTGGTCAACAATGACTGGGGAAAAGGGGAAGAAAACTTGAAGAACTTATGGTAGTATGTCGCTCTTGAACATGACACTTTCACTCGATCACCATCATTGAGTCGGGTTGGGTTATTCCGTTCACCGGTCATCTCACCATTGGTCTTCCACACCATCCATATTTTGGGGTTAACACTACGAATCCTTCTAAGTGTCATCGACATGTTCAAGAGAAGTCATTCAGTTGAGAAACCATGATCCAGTTAATGCCTTAACCACTGCAATACCTTCAACCTTCATTTTTCATGACCTCCATTCCTAAACCTTGTGTCGTCAGATCGTTTTCACCTCGAGAAAATAATTTTCTTCATTTCATGTTGTAGATGTGGGATACATTAAGGCCCTTCTATGACGAGTCACTTCTTGTGGACATCAACTCATTATCCAAGAAGTTGACTTAGAAACACCTCTTTCAGTACTTTGAAGCTTGCATGCCTCAATGGAAAGTTTCTCACTTCCAGCGATAGGTTGACATCAATGGCCTTCGACTGAAATATTTTGAGTAGTGTTCAAAATCGAATAATATATTCACACTACATGAATTGTATTGTAGTACCTTGAGGGTCATTATCATTATCGTTGATTCCTCTCGCGCCTGTTAACAACTCACATTATTGGTTGGTAATTAGGCGATGTCTTTCCATGCTTGACTTCAGAACATCTCTTCTCATGGATTGACTTGTACATCGGGTGAATATTGAACAAGTTTGAAGACCCTTGATCTATTTTCATACATCCGGGCTGCGATATATTTAGGTATATAAAAACATCAAATGTACAAAGACATTGCACAGATGGTCATCCGAGAGAAGGATGATGACTCTACATCTAAAGAATCACTAGCCTACACTTGCAGATGACTATCTGACCTCTGTACATGAAATGAATTTATAAAGTTGAGCATGGGAATTCCTGCCTTAGCTAGGTCATGAAAAATTATATGATGATGATGTATTGTAGTGTATCTTATATAGGTCACCTTCCAGTTTGAAACCTCGGATCCTCATGATAAAGCATTTCACCCGACATCAAGATTTACGACTTCATGCTTTAGGGAGAAACTGTTATAGACATATTTGGGCACTTCAAACCGAAACTTATATGTCAATAAACTATGGCTCATCAACCCCTAAAATAATTGTTTCATACCATAAAATAAATGGTCATCTGATTAGATCAGTCCCCAAAAGTTACACCTAAAAAACCATCTAGAAATGGCCTAAACTAAACCATACTGACTGCTACACTAGCCAGGTGCGATGCATACTGAGTGGTACACTACTCAAGTGTGATGCATAGTAATTAGGCCTTCTGTAAGGTGTTATGGGTGAGGATGGACAAATTTAAAAGACAATTTTCTAGGTGGATGCTCATGGGATCTTCTAGAAACTTCTCCTATGACACTTGCCTCTCTAAATTCACCCAGGGCTGAATAAGAGATGCAAGAAATATCCAAGTGGAACCAAATGCCACAAGTGGAATGACACTAATCAAAACCCCAGAGATGACTCACACCCTTACACACATCTATAAATGTATCCCTCTTCTAAGAGATCTAGAGGCTAGAATTTTGTGAATTGTAAGGAAGTGCTGATAGTTTGTATTTGAGGAAAGAGCATTGTATTGTTGGTGCGATCTTGTTATTTCATGAGGTGAAGAGGGATTGATGTTGGGAGGATGACGTTGGATCAGACAACAGGGTTGTAATTCTCTTCTCTATTTAGTAAAGTTCTTCAAGTTTTCTTCCATATAATTGTGCACTTGTGAATGTTATGATTTGTGAGTGCTATTGAATGTTCATTATATATCTGATTCTATAATGCTTATGTTATAATAGATCAAGATGCTTTGACGGTTCTATGTTACTGTGTTTCTACAAGTGCTCTCCAAGCGGGATAAGTACGGAGAGGAGTTCCAAGCTCTGTCAAGGGGGAGAGAGATCAAGCAAGGGATTAAGCGGAATATCTAGGTTGGTTCCATTGTCTTTCTCTTATCTATTATACATAGAAGAAATCTTGAATTGCTTTAAACTGTTGTTTCTAGTGTAGCTGCCAAACCTAGAGGGCTAGTCATTTGAAAAGACACTAGTTTTCCTAGAACCACTGTCGTACACATCCTCCAATCCATACCTGGAACCATCTTCTGCATCTCAGCATCTATGTCCTCCATCCGGGTGTGCACGGTGTGTCTGCTGATGCACCAGGCTGCTCCTGTGCTATGATTAAGGTGCCAAGCTAGACGAGTTTTCCCTCATTTGTTGCGTCATTCTCCACTGGCCATTGTCTTTCTTCTGTGGTCACATTTGTGCAACAATCAAATCATCATATTCTATTTAAGTGTCGTAACTTCCTGCAATCAATTCTACCATCGCTCAGTCTACTCATTTGAATATATTGTGTAGGTGCTCTTGCACTCACATGACATTCTTCCATCGTCTGTGGGATGCATCTGATCATGGTATTGCACTGTTATCTGATAGATGCAATCCAGTTCATCCTTACTCTCCTCGTCACGCACTCGTTCAGTGTAGTGCTCTCCTTCTACTGGGTCCAACGGAACTACTACTCGCAGTGACTTATTTTTGAACGTCATTTTCTGTCTCTTTAAATTAATGATCCCATTCATGTCTATGGCCAAATCAATCCCTAGCAAGGGAGGATATGGATTTCTATCATCAGCAATTTCTATTACCTCGAAATCGATCTGCGTATTTATGCCTTCAATGTCCATGGTCACCCCTTGCAGTCAGCCCATCGGTAAGATCTTTTGCTGGTTGGCCATCCTTAGTTGAATTGGGGACCATTGCAGTGCGGGCTTACCCATGTGTTCCCATGTTTGCTTTGGCAACATGTTCACATCTGAGCCTAAGTCCAGGATGACCTGATCCATCTCGTATTCGCCAATTTGCACTGTCATTCTCATCTCTCGTATGATACGTAGGGCGTGTCTTCCTATTTTCCGGACTACGCGCGGCTCGTCTGATCTGACGTACCTAGTGATCAGCTCCTGTAGTCCTTTAACGACTTTACTATCGGGCAACAACTTCATGCAAGTTTCAAGAAAGGTAGTAATCATGGAGGGGTCCAATCCTGGCTCCTTTTGGTCCCTCCTACCTGTAGTAGAAAGTTCCGTGAAGCTCTTCTAAGCTTCCTTAGGCATCTGCGTCCATTGTTCCGGCTCAGAGTCAAGTTCCTCTCTAGGTGCGTTGCGCCTTTTCCTATCTTCTGCAATCTCTTTCTACGTATCACCTCCTGCGCTGCTCCTCAATACCATATTTATACTAGGGTCTGCTTCACGTGGTTCCGATCACATCATCTCGACATTTGGAGTTGGCGTAGGTTGTAACACCACATTCTCACGCATCTAGGCAATTAACGTTGTACAATCAACCATTTCATGATCAAACTGCTCACAATAGGGGAAATATATCCTCATCAAGTTAGTGCAGTCACGTGTGTGGTTTCCTGGTGCTCCACAGTTGTACTAGATCAATTGTCTACAACCCCGCCCGAGCCCCATTCCCCTTCCTCGTCCACATCCTTCAAATCCTCCTTGCGCTTCAGTATATATTCGGTAAGATGGGGTTCTTTCCATCATTAGGTCATAACTTTGACACGTCTTCTCATTGTAACCCACCTATCAACAAAAGTTACAATACAACTGCTACGAGGTTTGGGTATACTTCTGCAATAGGTGACAATTATATGTTGTGTGTTGTCCACCCACTTGAAAACTTGCACACCAAAGTGCAAGTGCGGCACTCGGTCCTACTTGTACCTCCACTTTTAACGGCATTGCCGCCCCTGCCAGATAGTTTGCAAAGACAGGGCAGTGGTCCTTATCATGCCCTTGACTCTTGCATTTAATATAGCCTACCTTTGCACGTGCCTCCGGTCGGGGCACCCTTTCTTGCTTCAAGCTTTTCATTTCTAAACTCAGGTTTTGTAGTTGCGCATGGATTTGCTGAACTCCCAACCCTCGATCCAGTATTGTGGTTTTGTGCAACCTCATTACTCTCTCCAGCACTTCAACTTCAGTTGATATCTTTTGTTGTGACAGAGTCGTCCTTAGATGTTGTGTCAATGATGCCACAAACAACGTGCAGTGCTACACATCCATCAATTTCATGTTAGCCTCGCGAATAGTGCTTTTTAAGCTCTGGTCTAGATCCCACGGGGTTTCACCAGGCAACATTGTGATCTCCTTGAACCTAATAATTGACTGTGTTTTTTATTTTGATTGGCCAAACTCTTTGTTTAGCACCTCCTAGATTGTTGTTATCCCCACATTTGGATGATCTCTTGAGTATTTTATGTACCATGTCAACGCGTGGTCCTCCAATGCATTAACTAGGGTAGCCTTTTTGATATTTTCATATGTTATTCCTTGAGCGTCCCACACAGGCTTTATCACAAACCATAATTGGCCTGGTTCTTCATTTCCTACACCCTTAAATATTGGTAGCTTTACTACGCTTGCCATCCCAACTTTTGGTGGTGGTGGGATTGGAGATGGGGTTGGTGTTGGTGTGGACAGATTTGATGTAGGTGAAGTGGGTGGCGGCATGGACGGAGGTGGTATCAGTGGGAAGTGCTCCTTGCTCAACTGGACTGCACTTCTTGGTGAGAAATTCGTGAGCTCCTCCTCGCTTTCTCGTGAAATAGAAATCAAAGGACTGTTCCCTGGCCCTCCCATTCCGCGGTAACCTCTTCCGCTCCGCGTTACTCTAGACATCAATAAATGTGCATAATCTGTTCTTCACACAACAACATCTTAATCCAAGTATTAATTGATTTGATATACTTACCCCATGGTCTTTGGAGAAATTGCCTTTCTGCTTCACTATAACTCACAGTTATATCTATCACGAACTCAGTGATAAATCCTCCTACTACTCGATCCAGCCAATGATCTACTATGCATGCAATTTTATCTTCGGTATCTTCTAGCCTATGCACCAGTTATAGGGTCCACACAATAGGTTGATCTAATCTGCACCTTCCCACACTATCATCTAACCTCGCAATCCACTCGTACAACTCTACCAAAATTTTCGCAAAGAAGACCTCGTGAATACCTGTGTATATATAGCGGTCCACCCAATCTTCCTCCGATATCTGTGGGTTTCTGTTTTCATGAACTGCGAACTCATGGAGCTTCAAATCCCACCACTCTTCAATCTCTTTCTTTGTAGGGTTCCAGTGTTCCAACATTAGACACCACTTAAGTATATCCCAGTCCCAGCAACGGAACCATTTGTTGGCTATATGGGCCTGAACCAGGTTCGGAAGAATTATTTAGCCAAACAAATCCCATAGCTACTGGCCCTTTTAGCAACAGCCCGTCGAACGTAGATTGAGGTCTCACCCGAGGTAGCAAGGGAGGGTGCTCGAACCAGGTTTCCACACCCTTGGGATGCCTAGATGTGGTCTAGAGGTTTCGTGTGCCATTCTACAGTCTTGTGCTGCTTTGCTTCCGTGCAGATCCAGACCCATACTACTTCTTGAGATTAATTACTTAATGATGTATTATGAATCAAATCTACTTATAAGGGTCTTTAAGAAAACATTTATCAGAATTAACCAGTTCACACACTTGGAATAGACGTAGATTCACATATATTCATAACATAAGCATATGCACACAGATTCAAACAGTTATATTAACCATGCAATAACCAGATCCGCGATAATACATATTTAACACAAAATTTCAAAAGAAACTTATCTTTATTCACTTTCTTCACCCCTACATTGAGATCCGCCCTATGCACTTAGCTACAGGGGTCCACGCACACAACTGTGGAATCTTCCAGGCCTCTGTACACACAGTTGTAGAGCCTCTATCTACTACCCAATCCCTTGACTCGGACTTACAGACGCTTCAAGACTTATCTCCTCAAAAACCCATTATATTTCAGATCCAAAATGATACCGCCAAAACTAGCTACCTCTACCCATCGAGCCTTGCTCTATTTATATTTTCCATGGATTGTGATCCATGGGCATGCTGACTCACTTACATTTCTTTACATTATTTTTAGGTGGACTACCCTCTGACTCAACTTATTACAACCTGCGCTCCATGCATCCCGCTGAGTCTTTACCCTATATTTACCCAAAATTTCGGGCTTTGTGACCTATGACCATTGTGCAGGGCTTCTGCTACCCAACAAAAGGGTAAGGGTAGACTGTACAAAAGTACAACACAAAATTGAGAAAAAAGGACATAATGATAGGTATCTCCCAAAAGACTGGATTTAATCCTCAAGTATCTTGAGTGTCTACATAGCCATATATGGAAGCAAGTGATATTTTCTCAAACCTGCAATAGTAGATGAGGCTTATGTACATGGATAGTTTGTAGATAACATATGCTAGAAGAGAGGATAAATAAGTGGGTCAAATATAGAGCACCATGAAACTTCTGAGGGGAAGAATAAGTTGAAATGAGGAAAAGGCAAAAAGACAAAAACTAGAGCACACTAGTGCAAAGATCCTAGACACCACTATAACATTGATGGTTATATAGAGAAGTAATATTGAAAGTTGCATCCATATTTAAAACCAAATAACTTAAAGAAATATTATATGAATAAAGATCTTATGCCCAAAGATTCAAGAAACTATGTGGAAAGTAGCTAGAATGTGGATGCAAATATTGTCTGTAAATTATTGTAGAATGGGATGGATTTGAGTAGTGTTTAACAACAAGAAGATAAATAAATGACTAAACTCTTTCATATAAAGATACATGTCAAGAAGACAAAAATATTTCTTTATTTGTCTTATAATCACAAGAAAATATCATGGCAACAATTTTGTTAAAGAATCTAGGACTAGAGACTCATGACTATCCTAACCCTTATCCATCAGGATGGGTCAACAAGGAGGCTAATATAAATGTAACAAAAAAAGTAAAACCAATTTTTCTATCAGAGTTGACTTTATTAATGAAGTGGAATTGGATGCAGTTCCACTATATGTATGTTGTATTGTGTTTGGGAGTCACTATATGTACATGCAAGATGAAATATTCATGCAGAGAGCCAATCAACACACACTAATTAAAGAAAAAAATTCTTGCATCATCAATGCAAAAAAGGGAAAGGTGAAGATATTTCTCATAAGTGCTAACTAGGCCAAAAAATTGATGAGTTTTAGGAAGAGAACGTTTTGTTATTTTTGAAAGAAAACTAGTCAATACAATAGTCCATTAGATTTAATTCACCCTTCGACGGGTGTACTAGGGGATAGAATCACAGCTAGAATAATTTATATATGCATAAATTTATGTGTTCGAATATCCTAAAGGGATACCACTCTGGAGGAAAGTGGAGCACAAGGTCTGTATTTTGTCTCGCTCCTAATTTCCAAACACTAGATTGTACATGTAGTCTATTATAGAAGAAAACAAAGAGAAGAAGTAATTGTAGTATTTATTAGAATATGGTGCCATTTGACCAAGTACCTCACCATGTGGGTCACCCATCGTCATTATTCCAAGGAAGGTTGAGACTTGGTAGATGTGTATTGATTACAAATGTTAAACAAAATTATGTTCAAGAACAGGTAGCCCTTACCTAGGTTAAATGAATTACTATATTAGTTATAGAAAGTCAAATACTTCACCAAATTAGACTTAAAGTCAAAGTATCACCAATCTTGAGTTATAGAAGAGGATACTTGGAAGATTACATTCAAAAGAAGACAAGGATTTTATGAGTGGCTAGTTATGTTATTTGGCCTATGCAACGCAGCAAATATGTTCATGAGGTTAGTGAATAATATATTGCAGCCTTTTATAGATTCATTTGTTATTATTTATTTGGATGATATACTAACATAAAATTATACTGAGAAGAAAATCTCACGTTAGATGTGCATGCTAGAAATATTAAAAAAGAACTAGTTCCTTGTAAATTTTAAGAAGTGTGATTTTACACAACAATTTTTAGTATATCTAGGATATGTGATAGGTTCGGCAGAGTTTAAGATAGATATTACCAATATGGAGGCCATCATGAAGTGGCCAATGCCTACTAATGTTTCTAAGGTTAATGGTTTCGTTGGGCCAACACAATACCTGAGGAAATTCATAGCCTCATTTTTAGTGAAAGCAACACCACTTCAGACCAAATAGTGTAAACTTTCAAATGGGAACTTATATGGTTACCCGTTTCCTAGAAGTAGAAAAAAGTGACCCGATTTTGAAAAGTGGCGATGCAGAATACACATTTTTTTATAGCATAGCTTTTGGCACTTTAAATTTTTTTATGTACATTACTTTTTAGAATGTTAGTGATTTGCATGCTGATTTAAAAAAGTGGTGATTCTGCATTAGGCCCTTTTTTTAAAATAACTATTTTTTTACTTTAAATTTTCTAATGTATGAAAGTTAAATAATTATTTTCTAAATTTAATAATTTTTGAAATGGTCTTCTTCTTCATATTTTCTTGTTTCTATTTTAATTTTCTTTTTTTTGTAGTGAGCTTTTTATTGTTTTGCATATTTAAAGAAGAAGGTTGATATTTTAAAGTTTCAATATTCTACATATTTATATATCGTTAATTAACTTTTCAATGCACATCAAATAATTGTCTATAAAAAAATAATTTTTAACAATTGACATAAAAATAACCATTTTCAACATAAATATAACTAAAGATTTACACATTTTCATAATTGTTTGCTAGAAATGACATGTCAAAATCACAATTTTATAGGAAAAAATTAACAAAAAATGGTTAAATAATATTTGTTTTTTATGAATTTCATGTCAAAAAATAATAATAATCACTGTTCTTTTCAAAAAATAATGATTAACATAAAACTTAATGTGAAAATCACATAATACAAATACTGAACACATAACAACATTAATTGAATGTTTATTCTTCTCATAAAATGTCAAAGTCAAAACATTACAAGTATAACTAATTAATAGTTACAAAACATGAGCTTGATTTCCAAGAATAAATTAAATTTAATATAAAATATCATGCAATCCAAAATCTTCATCCTCTAGAGTTTCATCATTGTCTTCTTCCACAATATTTTCTATGTCATTTTGCTCATTTTCCTCTTCTAATGGATCTTTGATGTCTACAATTCTCCCAATGTATTCCTTTCCAATCATTCCATGTAATGGTGGTTGAGGTTCCTTTGCCTTTTTTGCCACATGTGATTCACTAAAATCCTCTCTCTTCAACCCAATTTCTCGCAATGGATATGGAAGAAATTGAAGAGCATTAATTCTTTGGTGAATAAAATTGCACAGTACTAGATCTTTTTTAATGGCAATGCAATTTCTTTCTTTTTTTAGGCAACATGCTAGTGTTGTACCTAATTATCAAGCACAAAATAAATAATGAAGTAAATTATTATAACGACATATAAATTAATAAAGAAGATATTGAAATTCAATTCTATATAATAAAACTTACCTGAGCTAGAAAATAAATCCAGAACATAATTTCCTTCATTTGAACATATGTTTATAAGATAGTTAATCAATAACTGCGGTTTTTGATAAATGTTAACTATCTTTCCTTTTTCTTCTTTGTCTTCATATGTTAGTTTTCTCACAATAGCATCATAAGCCAGTACTTGACTATGACTCTTTCCATATACCTAATTAAAACACATAGACATATAACTATCATCTTTTGACAAACTATCAATATGGATGAACTCAAAATCATTTATGAATGGTTGATCTTCACGGTTAAAAAGATTTCATTTTTTCCTGTAACATGAAATAGAAAAAGTTTAATTAACTTGTACATAAATGAATTTATTAACATTAATCGAACATACATTTTCAACGTATTTCCATGTAAGTTGCATCCTTGAGTTTGTTTTCCCCTTGAAGCTTGACAATAACACTACCAATTGTGTCTCTAAAGGAAATGTCACAAATCTCCATAATGGTGATGATGTGAATTCTACAAATCTCGCAACCACTTTACTAAGAGTTTGATAAGTATAAGGGTCACTATCATAATCAATGTTTGGGATATTGAAACCATGGGGAATATCTACAATAACTAGGTCATAATCCTTTTTAGGTATGAGTTTAGCAATGTCTTGACTATCGCCTTGTATTACTTCATATTGAATAGTGTGAAGCCCATTCCAAATGAAATGAGTAAGAGTTGGATTAAGTTCAACATTCTTAAGACATTGTTTCTTCAGTCTTTCGAATTTACTTTTTTCAATAAAGGTTCTGAAACTATCTGGTGCTCCATTTCCATCCTTCCTCATTTTTAATAAAATAAACAAATGTATGTATAAGTTATAAAATAAAAGTAGTATACAAATAAATAAAAATGAATGTGTAAATCAACATATCATTTTAATGCAAGATACAAAAAGAAAGTAGTATTGATGTAGAACTTGAATCTCGATAGTTGTGTACGACATCATCCCAACTATATTCATTCAACAATTTAACCATTTGTTCTTGTATTTTCATTTAAGTTTTGTGACTGAATAGCTAATGTAAAAAATGTTAATATAATGATATGTATAACAAATACTACCAAGAAAAATATGTTATATTTAAAAGAAAATTATAATATAGAAATAAGTAAAAATAATTCAACAAACTTACTTTTGAAATTCCTCAAACATTTCCTCTAATGATAATTCCCTTGACCTCACACGAAATAGTATTGCTTTGACAAGTTTTTCATCCTTCACTCCTTGCAATGCTCTCCAAGGTGCGGTAGTCATATCTTGTGGAGGCTGCTTCTTTTCAAGATCTAATTTACTATTACTACATATCAATGGTTTAGACCTTTTGGCCTTCTAGTTTTTAATGCCAATGTTCTCCTAGATGCTAAAATTCTTATTAATAAATTCCCATATCTCTCTAGTTCTAAATTCCTACTGGAAAAAGTTATCAATACCTCAGAACATATCCTTATTTACTCTGCTGACTTTTGAATTATTTTTTCCTCAATGTGATAGCCTATTTCCATACAACATTCCTTTTGGAAATCTATAGTAACATTTATTTTATCCCCACGAAATTTTTCTTCAAATTCATTATGAATAACTATAACCCTTTGGATAAAAGTCATAGACATCCTATACTCATTATCTTACTTATGATCCCATGCCACTAATGTTTCTTCTATATTTGGTAAACCAACATAACTTATGCATTTCATTGTTTCAAAATGTGGGTTATTGGTATATTCCTCCATCAATTGTCTTTGAGCTTCTATAGAATGGTTCTCCCCAAGCACATAATAATTGTATTCAAAACGTTTTGGCTTACCAAATCATTCTTTGTTGGGAACTTGAACTGGATCAACAAGAAACACATAATTAACCACATGAGCACATGGATTGTACCTCATCAATGTCTTCAAGTTGTGAACATACAAGTGGTGTGGTTTTCTGATTTGATATTTACATTGTCTTTCAATTGCATTATATATGTGTCTCACCTTAAGCTGAAATGTATGACCACCCTCAATTAAGTTTATCTTTGTCAAGTTCTGTTGAATGACATTTTGTTTTATTTTAATAATGGCATCCTATAAATCAGCTCCTGGTGTAATTATTTCCCTACTTTCTTTTGAATTTTCACTACAATCTTCACTGTTGGTAATGACTACTTAAGAATGTTGAACTTTACTTTCCTTCCTCCTACCATTCTCATTGTTAACTAGAACAGACACATTCCTGAGCATTGTTACCTTTGCTCTTTTATGGCTCTTTTGCTTTCTAACATTAGTTCCAATTTCATCCTCAGTAGCAACAACATATTATTTAGTGTCAGTTTCAGATTCCTCATCTTCAAAATTAATCTGTCTACCTATGCTAGATTTATCAACTAAAGGCATTTTTTCTGATCCTTTGGATGTAGTTTTGTAGCATCATGAATTACTACTTTTTGCTTATTCTCGATATCTTCTTCTGACCCTGGATAGAAATTGTTGACAAAATTCATAACATATTGCTATATGAAATGAATGAATCCCAACATAATTGAAATACTTTAAAAAAAATCGGTCAAACAAAATATCATATGTCAATAAAAACTAAGTTATAAAAATATAATGAGACAACCATGATAACACAAAACACTAAAATAAATAACAATATTTATGATATCTTGTGTAATCTTATTTACCATTTGTTTATACAACTTTGTAGATAACTCTCTCGTGTCATACAATGAATATAATGATTAATATTTAATCCTATCATTGGACTTGGATGGTTTTGTAAGTATATAAACAACTTCAATGTTTGGTACCAAACATATGTCTATGGCATTTCCGAGGACCTCATAAATTATACTATCATTAGGGATATCAACATATAGATATATCTGCACATATTCGCCTTCTCTTCTTTCACATACCATATATTTTGTGGAAGTCTCACGTCTTTTGATTTCTTCCAATATGAAATCAACTTCTTATCATTTCAGGCACATGAAAGATTTATAGATATCATATCAAGTTTGGTTCATTCAATAGTTATTTTTGAAGATCCACCTTTAATTTTAGCAGTCATTGGTCTAGAAAAATTCACTAAAAATCTTCTTTGATGCCATTTTCCTGCCAAAAAATACACATATAAGTTAGTAAATTACAAAAAATAATAGCTTAAATTAGCAAACGAAATGATAAATAATAATTAATTTTGTAAAACATAGCAATTTAAAAAAAAATAAAAAATTAAAAAATACAACCCCTTGTCGGCTATACCAAGAAAGTCAGCCCACCACCCTGGTCGGCTCTTGACCCCTCGCCCCACCATGGTGGCCCAACGGCCAGCTTGGGTGGGGGCCGTTGGGCCGCGGGCTTGGGGCGAGGGACTAGGCGCTAACCCGCCCACCCCACCATAGTGGCCCAACGACCAGCCTGAGAGGTAGGTTGTTGGGCCACTAGGGTGGGGTGGGCAGCCAGGCGCTAGCCCTCTCTCCTCAACCTAACAGACCAACGGTTGTCCTGAGTGGCACGCCATTGGGCTATCGGGGTTGGGCGCCAGCCACCCCGGCCCACCCCGACAGCCCAACAGTCGGCCCGGGTGGTAAGCCAGTGGGCCGCCAAGGTGGGACAAGGGTGCTGGTGCCCAACCGCCTGCCCACCCGAGCGTTCCAATGGTCGGCTAGGGTGGTAGGTCATTAGGCCACTGGGGTGGGGTGAAGGGGTTGGCACTAAGGCCCCCACCCCACCCTAGCTTCCCAATGGCCCGCCACCCTGGCCAAACATTACGCCACGAGGGTGGGGCGGCCACAAGGATTGGGTGGGGGGCGAAGCAGCAGCCCCTCTGCCCCACGACCATGAGCCTGTTGGGCCACCAGGGTGCATGACCGTGCCCACCATGCCCACTGCAGATGTAGTGCGTAAATATGAATCATTTAAATTTATAATTTCTAAAAGAAAATTAAAATTTCATTAAATGTATTAAATTTTAAAACTTGTACATGACGAAAGAAAAACTAGCATTTCGAATGCGATAATATTCCGTTGAATATGTTGTTGATAGTAATGTAGCAGCTTCACAAATTCGCTCCAAGTATTTTAACGAACCTCAAAAACCTTAGCGTGATGTGAGGAATAGTGATAATGAAATTTATGTTATAGCAAAAGTTACGGAATTGTTTTACTGCACAGTTAATGTGGGATTAATTTGTTTTTATAAAAACTTTAACATGTAAATTTTGTTATGGCGATATAGGGAACTACGATAAAATGAACATTACAGAAGACTTTAACATATAATTTTTGTTATGACAGTATAGTAAACTATGATATAGGAAACATTATGAAATTGTTTTACAACAGAGTGATTGTGGGATTAATTTTTTTTAGAAGATATAATAAAAATAAAAAAACATTCAATTGTCTAGCAAATATTATATAATTTAAGTAAAAGATTTAGTTTACAATTTTAATTTAAATTATTTAATTTAAAATATTTATTTCATAAGAAAATTTAGTTATTTTTTTTTTAATAAATTGTAGAAGAAAATTATGGAGGGAAATACATGAACAAAATTTTTTGAGGGAAAAAATTTGGTGAATTTTTTTGGAGGGAAACTTTAGAGGGAATATTTAAGCTATATATTATCATTAAGAGAGAGGTTCATTTGTATCATTCAACCTCTTCTGTTTTAAAAAAATAGATTCTTATAATAGTGAAATTACGCTTTGTGAAGCATCAACATCTTCATCGTGTAACAAATCTATTCATGTTGATGAATATAACGGAAATTATTCCACTATGAATAGAGAGTCAAATCTTGCACTTAGTCCTAATCCTAAGGACTATGAGAGCATAGGATGAAGAATTTCAAATAAATAAAGAGCCACGGTTTCCACTTAATCCTAATCCTATGGACTATGAGAGCAACAATGATGAAGAGCATGATGAATATTTTCAAATAAATAAAGAGTCATGGTTTCCACTTAGTCCTAATCCTATGGGCTATGAGAGAAGCAGTGATGAAGAGCATGATGAAGAATTTCAAATGAATAAAGTGTCATGGTGTACACTTAGTCCTAATCCTATGGACAATGAGAGCAGCAATGATGAAGAACATGATGAATAATTTCAAAAAAATGGAGCGTCACAGTGTCCACTTAGTCCTAACACTATTGACTATGAGAGCAACAGTGATGAAGAGCATGATAAAGAATTTCAAATGAATAGAGTGTCACGGTGTCCACTTAATCCTAATCGTATGGACTATGAGAGTAGAAGTCATGAGGAGCATGATGAATAATTTCAAAAGAATGTACTATCGTGGTGTCCACTTAGTCATAATCCTGTGGACTATGAGAGTAGCAGTGATGAAGAGCATGATGAAGAATTTCAAAAGAATGGAGTGTTACAGTGTCCACCTTATTCCTAATCCTATGGACTATGAGAGCAGCGATGTTGAAGAGCAAAATGAAGAATTTCAAAATAATGGAGTGTCATGGTGTCTACTTAGTCTTAATCCTATGGACTATGAGAGTAGCAGTGATGAAAATTTTCAAATAAATAAAGAGTCCCGGTTTCCACTTAGTCCTAATCCTAAGGACTATGAGACTAGTAGGGATGAAGGACATGATGAATCACTTAGTTCTAATCCTAAGGACTATGAGAGCAGTAGTGAAAAAGGGTAGGATGAAGAATTTTCAGTGAGTGAAGAGTCATATTTTTGACGTAGTCCAAATCCTATGGACTACGAGAGCAACACTCACGATTCACATGATGAAGAATATCCAATAAACATCAATTCAATTTTTCCATTTAATCCTAATTCTAAGGACTATGAGAGTAGTACTAATGAAGGGAAAGATGAATAAGATCGTCCAAGTCATTATTTCAAAAGAATAAATGATCATAATGAGGATAACATTCCTCGGAATGATGATGAAAATGCTTATAAAATGATGATTCAATAATGGAGATGTTGCTAGGAAATATTGTGTCGAGGAGTAGGAGAAAACCTTTTCATATAAATCCAAGATGTTCTAGTTATATAAGGGGTAGAGTAGAATATCTGATGAGAAGAAGTCCTGTCAGCGCTTTCATTTCAAGTTAATGTTGTCAAAAAGATTCCTTGAAACATATGGATTTCAAGTTTGCATTAGAGAAAAGGAAGAGATATTTGAACAAATAAAAGCATGAAAAATTCATATTTAGTCGGGCGCATGAAATCTAAATTGTCAGGTTATGATTATCATATTGGGTCTTTATTTATCTGTAGAAAGGCTTTCAAAATGTTTCATTCAATGGCAATTTTCGTCTATCAAGAATCGAAGAAAAATTGGAAAAAGATCCCACATTTTGTTCAAAAGTATGTCATAAACGACAGTTTGGGTCACGATCAAATAATACAATGTCATGGATGAAAGATTTATTTTCAAAGCATTGAGAATGTATGCTAAATAAAGATACAATGCATATTCCAGATAATTTATCGATATTAGAAATTTACAACTTATACAAAGAATATGCAGAAGATGCCCAGGGACATGGTGGATTTATTACTTATCAATATTTTGTGAAGGTATGGAATAAAGAATTGAACAATGTCTGTATTCCTAAGAAGACAAGGATGGGGATTTGTAGTACATGTGCTTCTCTTAAATAAAAAAGGGGATAAATGTGAAGGGTCAAAAAGAGGTAAGCATTCATAACTTTAACTTTTAAAATTGTATAGTCATCAACTATGAAAATGTATTTCTTAATGACTCTATTTTATGTTGTGTAGATTCCACTGTCAAAGAACTTCGGGAGCATCGCGAACAACAAACAAGTGAAAGGAAAAAGTTGTACAAGCATCGAAAGAAGTGTTATGATAATCTGAATAAATATTTTTGTTTGATAATTGATGGTATGGACTAGAAGAGAACACTTTTACCAAATTTTGTTCGCACACCCAAAAATTTACAAGAGAAAAAATTTATTCAATATCACTTGGTCAATTGTATGGTCTTCAATGGGAAAATGTTGCCAAGGATGTACTTCACAATTCCAAATATTCATAATGAAGCAAATCTGACAATAACCATAATTCATGATGTGCTTTCTAATTTGTCTGATAATCATCCTAATGTTTTGTATCTACAACTCGACAACACTTGTCATGAAAACAAAAATAAGATTGTTTTTGGATATCTAAACATGCTTGTTGAATTGAGAAGTTTTCAGAAGGTAAAGGTTGGTTTCCTTCTTGTTGGGCATACTCATGACCATATTGATCAGATTTTTAGTTGTTTTTCAGTCACATGGAGGAGGAAGGAAGTTTGGAGCATTCCATCATTAATTGAATATATTAAGAAATCATTAATGCCAGAGCCTACTTTTTATGTGTTGGAAGAAACTCTTGACATACGAAGGTTTATTCTGGGATCGCATGTTGAGGAGAATTGCATTGAATGACTTAATGACATTAGTTTACGACACGAATTCATATCAGAAAAATTGGTCGAAAAACACTAATATTCGGTAAGAAGTATTCAACTATTGCAAAATGAGCATCATCATCAGGTTTGGAATTTTTGAAGTTCATTCCAAATTATCCAATATTTTCATCAAATATATTGTTATTATAATCAGTTGATAAAGTTCATAATGAACGCGGACATAATAACGATATAAATTACTCTGATTGCCTAGAATATTTTAAAAAATGTATTTTATATACATATGAGTACTTTGATATTGCTGACTCAGTTTGTTGGGAGTATTTTTTCAATAATCAAAGTGATATCATTTCAAGCACAATAAATAAAGATATACCTTTGAAAAATCCATTTATTTGGTCACAAAATGTGTCAAATGAACGTGACGAAAGAAACATTATTAAACAACAACGATATCAAGGTATAACTAATTCGTCACAGGTAGAGGAAAGAGAGATGTATATTGGTTGCAGAAGATGTTGTGCACAATGTGAAGCCATGGAAGACCTTTAAAAGGGTTCACTATAGGATATTAATTAGGGTTACATGATCATAGTGCTATCAGATATAGATCCCAATAGCTATCCATTCTGGGTTGCTAAGGTTATAAAGATCGTTACAGAAAATGAAGATGTTACAGGTGTTGAAGTACATTAGTATGCCACAAATACACACCCATTCAATGGTGTATATAAGCTAGGAATGGTAGTTGATAAAGAAATTGGTGGAAAGAGAAAAGGAAATGGTACAAATATAAATCGTCTCTCCACAGACCTCTTAAAATTAGAGGATGTTGACATACTTGTTTATGACTTCAATTTAACAAAGAGAGGAACTCTTCACTTCAAGATGATAGATATTATGAAAAGGTTTTTTCCAGAAGGAACAATGTTGAGATCGGAGTCTAATGAAACCTGTTGTAGATCCAGAAGAATTTTGAAACCTGAAATGGTCAGCATGCATGTGGACTCAGATGGGGTACTAGTTGATGAAAGAGAATAATATGGAACATCTTCATCTTCATCTAGTCATTCATCTGAAGATGTGAGTTCTGAGGGTGTGCAATAAAATATGAGTGATTTTTGCATCGTATCTTGAAATAATTTTTTTTATTTCCATATGCTGTTAAATCAAAAGTTATGAGTCATTTCAATGTTTTTTGGATTATATGTTTTAATTATGATGATTTCTATTGTTTAGAATATCCACAATGCAACAATAACTTAGAGATATAATATATGTTTCATTTAATATACAAATAATGAAATTTTGATTAATTTATTCATGTAATTTGTTCATAATGTCATGGTTTTTTAATTTTATGGTTGAAAAATTTCCAATCTTTTTTGTATCTTTAATGTTATGGTTGAAAACAATTATAATTTTAGTGATCTTTAGTGTCATGTTACTATATGTTTAACAACATGGATGAAGACTAATAGAATTTTAATGTGTTTCAGATCCCATTATTTTATCTTTATCGTCATTACTAAAATATGTTGAAATTATACTTAGGAAAGAAAAATGTTATTCTACCAAAAACATTAGTGTGTTTTTTCCTTAAAACATCTATTTTTTTCACATAAAAATTCGGTTTTACTGCCATTTTTTTAAATGTTGAAAATTGACACTAAAAAAAAAACATCATTCCAGTATCAACACTTTTCATTTTCAGGGTGTTTTTTGGACAATTTTTTCACAGAAAAATTGTTTTAACTGCCATTTTTAAAACATGTTCAAAATTGACTCTAAAAAAAATAAAAAATCATCATTCCAGTATACACACTTTTCGTTTTTAGCATTGTTTTTCATGTTTTTTTGGTGTTTTTGGGCGAGACTTCCTATTTTGAGTTTATAGTTCCAGTTTGAAAGTTTACATTGTTACCATGCCAATATGTGGAAATACATTCCAGTGGGAAGACGGTCAACGAGGGGCCTTTGGAGAGTTAAAGAAAAATAACATTCAAGCATTGGTTCTGACATTACTAATTTGCAACAACCATTCAATGTGGAGACAAATGTAAGTGGTTATACTATAGGAGCAGTCTTAATGTAGGGAGGAAAACTATAATGAGCATAAGGCAAAACTGAAAGATAGGTTCATGATACATAACTAATGACATTGGAACTAATGTTAGAAAGAAAAAGAGCCATAAAAAAATTGAGTTTTGATTTATAAATGAAAAAATTAAAAATATAATTAATTTTTTTTACTGTGATTTATTACAAGGTTGAGGTTATTTTCCCTATCAATGATCATCTATCCTCTTACCTTTATCTACATGTATGCACAAAGTAGATTGTAATTATGCACTGGAATTCAAAAGAAGATGCACGAGACTAACATTCATCTCAAAGATTTGAGGTTTTTCAAGTTAATTTGAATCATTTATTTTCACGTTCAAAAGCTCCTTTTTCTTCCCATCCCTACAACGCTCTCTTTTTCTTAGGGTTTAATAGGCTTCATAGTCCCTATCGTCCATCTTTCCATTTAAAAATTTATTAACAATATTATTATATTCGTGACAAAAACAATTTTAGTATAACCAAGTTCTATAATAAAAAAATATGGCTAAGTGGTTACTTTACATGTGGTAATGATTAATAGATTCACATTAAAAATTATTCTAAGCTAGAAAAGGCTTTTATATGAAAAAAATAGAAAAAAAAAATTAATTTATATATCTATATATATAGATATGGATGAAATATTTTTATAATTAAATTTAGTTAATGTGTAATAACAACAATAATCTACAGTTTAAACATCAGTTTTAAAAGCATACTAATATTACATAAAAAGTAAACCATAAATTCTAATTTTTAGTTTTTTTTAATAATTTCAATTTTTTTATAGCTAAAGTTATCAATTTTTTTTGGAAATGCTAAGAATATTAATAAATAATAAAACTAATATTATGGAAAATAATTTTAGAATCTTTGGAAAAGGTCCAATAATCAAGCTAAAATGTATTTGCTATTCTCGCGTCTCTCTTGCTCAAGATCATGGCATCACAAACATAATTCTTGTTCAAGGTCATGGCATCACAAACATAATTCTTGTTCAAGGTCATGGCGATATAATAATTCCTTCTACGAAATGGCTCTCCACCAAAGACACCACCTTCAATCTCTTATTTCATCGAATAAACCAAATCCTCCTTTCATTCTCCAATTCTTCCTTTTTTTCACATTTTTCGAAACCTTAACTCCGAGGTTGATTCCCAAGCCAACAGAGCTTGCACGGTAGGGGTAATGAAAATTAAAAGAAATAATAATATAAATAAATGTTAAGATTCAAGGTAAAATTGAAAGGTCCGAAAAGTTGGGTTTTGTTATTCTAATGTTATTAGAACTTTATGCAAACATAAGAGTTTTAATTGAAAATATTTCAAATCGTGTTTTTTTATAATGATATAAAATTTTAAAATTAAATAAAAAACATAAAATTAAAAAATTATCAGCATCAATTTATATTTTAATAAGATGTTAATTAAAGAATTTAAATTATTATAGTTTTTTAAGTGGAGATATTTTAAAAGTAATTATGAGTGTTTAATTCAAGTGTTTATCATTTTTGTTTTAATATATATTTTAATTAATTTTTATAGAAATTTATTTAGAATTGCAAATTTGAATGGTTAAATCTATATATTGAGATTATTAAAAAACTGATCCATGGGCTCAAAGGGGAAGAACATAGAAGGGGGAGTCGTAAGGGATTCAACCATAGAAATAATTAGGGACTTAAAACCATGCCAATAATACCTTTAATTTCAGTTTTTCCCTCGTGCATAAGGCAGGCTCTGTTGGTTTGGGAATCAACCTCGAAGTTAAGTTTTCGAAGAATGTGAAAAAAGGAAAGAAGTGGAGAATGAAAGGAGGATTTGGTTTATTCGATGAAATAAGAGATTGAAGGTGTTGTCTTTGGTGGAGAGCCATTTCGTAAAAGGAATTATTATAAAAAAATTGCCATGATCCTGAACAAGAATTATGTTTGTGATGTCATGATCTTGAGCAAGAGAGACGCGACAATAGCACATACATTCTTGCTTGATTGTTAGGACTTTTTCCAAAAGACTCTAATACTATTTTCCATAATATTAATTTCACTATTTATTAATATTCTTTCCATTTCCTAAAAAAAAAGTGATAGCTTTATTTATAAAAAAATGAAATTATTAAAAGAACTAAAAATTAGAATCTATGGTTTAGTTTTATATAAATATTAGTATGCTTTTAAAATTGATGTTTAAAATGTAGATTATTTATTAGTAGGATTAACTAAACTAATATAAAAAAATCCATATATATATAAAATTAAATAAACAAACAAAAAATTTCTTCTCATAAAAAGCTTTCTAGCTTAGAAAGACTTTTTTAATGTGAATCTATTAATCATTACCACATGTTAAATAACCACTTAACTCATATTTTTTATTATAGAATTGGTTATACTAAAATTGTTTTTGTCATGAACATAATAATATTGCTAATAAATTTTTAAATGGAAGATGGACGAGAGGGACTATGAAGCCTATTAAAACCTAAGAGAAAAAGAGAGGGTTGTAGGGATGGGAAGAAAAAGGAGCTTTTGAACATGAAAATAAAAGATTCAAATTAACATGAAAAAACTCAAATCTTTGAGATGAATGTTAGTCTCCTGCATCTTCTTTTGAATTCCAGTGCATAATTACAATCTACTTTGAGGATACATGTAGATGAAGGTAAGAGGATAGATGACCATCGATAGGGAAAATAACCTCAACCTTGTAATAAATCACAGTAAAACAAATTAAGTATATTTTTAATTTTTTCATTTATATATCAAAAATCAATTTTATTTTTTAATTTCTTCATTCACAATGTAAAACTCATTATTATTCACTAATTAATGACATTGGAACTAATGTTAGCAAGCAAAAGAGCAATAAAAGAGCAAAGGTAACAATGCTCAGGAATGTCTCTGTTCTAGTTAATAATGAGAATGGTAGGAGGAAGGAAAGTAAAGTTGAACATTCTTAAGTAGTCACTACCAACAGTGAAGATTGTAGTGAAACTTCAAAAGAAAGTAGGGAAATCATTACACCAGGAGCTGACTTAGAGGATGCAATTATTAAAATAAAACAAAATGTCATTAAACATAACTTGATAAAGAGAAACTTAATTGAGGGTGGTCGTACATTTCGGCTTAAGGTGAGACAAATATATAATGTAAGTGAAGGACAATGTAAATATCAAATCAGAAAGCCACACCACGTGCATGTTCACAACTTGAAGACATTGATGAGGTACAATCCATGTGCTCATGTGGTTAATTATGTGCCTCTTGTTGATCCAGTTCAGGTTCCCAACAAAGAATCATTTGATAAGCCAAAATGTTTTGAATACAATTATTATGTGCTTGGAGGGAACCATTCTATAGAAGCTCAAAGACAATTGATGGAGGAATATCCCAATAACCCACATTTTGAAACAATGAAATGTATAATTTATGTCGGTTTACCAGATATAGAAGAAACATTAAAGGCATGGGATCATAAATAAGATAATGAGTATAGGATGTCTATGACTTTATCCAAAGGGTTATATTTATTCATAGTGAATTTGAAGAAAAATATCGTGGGGATAAAATAAATGTTACTATAGATTTCCAAAAGGAATGTTGTATGGAAATAGGCTATCAAATTGGGGAAAAAATAATTCAAAACTCGACAGAGTAAATAAGGATATGTTGACAAGTATTGATAGCATTTTCCAGTTGAAATTTAGAACTGGAGAGATATGGGAATTGATTAATGAGATTTTTAGAATCTAGGAGAACAGTGGCATTAAAAAATAGAAGGACAAAAGGTCTAAACCATTGATATGTAGCAATAGTAAATTAGGTCCTAAAATAAAGCAGCTTCCACAAGATATGACTATCACACCTTGGAGAGCATTCCAAGGAGTGAAGGATGAAAAACTTGTCAAAGAAATATTATTTCATGTGAGGTCCAGGGAATTATCATTAGAGGAAATGTGTGAGGAATTTCAAAAGTAAGTTTGTTGAATTATTTTTACTTATTTCTATATTATAATTTTCTTTTAAATA